>PYDT01000949.1:0-10986 GCA_004837865.1 Musa balbisiana | reverse complement strand
TCAACCCTAACCTAAAACCCTAGGACAAAAAGATCGAGTCCTGTGACAGAGCAGACCTAATTTAACGAGCGGACAGTAACATGAAAATGGCTCCTCTTTAGTAAGATTATATGAGCAAATGCCGAACCAAAAATATGTCATTGCTATGGGAGCTGGACTATTACAGGGGGGATGTTCAGTATGATTCTTATAGTACTGTTCGTGGAGCTCGATAAGCTAATTCCTGGCGATGGTCTATTTGCCGGCTGCCCACCGAAACCAGGGCGGTTATAGATGCTATAACGAAAATTCGTAAGAAAATCTCTCGAGAAATCTTGAAGATAGAACTGTGTCTCAACAGAAAATCGATGTTTTACTACCAATCACACTTGTGTTCACGCGTACCTCTACTGGAAATTATGATCAGAATTGCTCTATCAATTACCATCTACTTCAGAGATACCTCTGAAACATTTTTCAAATCCAAAAGTTCAGTATCCTCCCCATGAATTAGTGAATCAGAAAGGGTAAGGGTCTTGTGCCGAATAGAAGAAAGGGTCAATCTTTAAAAAATTTCACTTGGTAAATTGAAATAACTCTACAAAAATACAAATGGGGAGAGATAAAGAAGATGCAGGCAGGATCGGTATCGATTGGTTAGTCCAACCAGGATTTAGTTCATCGATCTGTGGGCTTTGATTGACGGAGGAATAGAAAAACTTTACACAAAAAACCGAGGATTGGGATTCCATTGCTGTCATTTCATATGTATATGGTTACAATTCTTTACTCTCCCCCCAGTGTGCCTATGATGTAGCACAAGGCGGATTTTGAGCCAGGTGTATCATCTTACGGAATACAGTATGGTATAGCTAAACAGAAGAGGTCGGCATAAAAGTATTTGACCCGGAATAATCCTCGAATCCCGTCTGTTTCGGGATTGGAGAAGGGATTGATTTCAAGAACGCGAATCTTATGATTATGTTGGAATCTCTGTGATAATCATCCCGCAGTAACGTATTTTTGATGCCGGAAAGTTGGATAGGTGGCCCCTACTAAGGACTATATTCCCCCCAATTTCTATGAAATACAAGATGCTCATTAAATGATAAGGAAACTAATGTTTACGTATACGACTATGACACGATTCCAGATTTCTTTCACGTGAAGGAAGATTTTTACGTTCCGTCTAGATGAAAGAAAGACGGACTTTAATTCGGTAGATGTAAACCTAAAAAAAAAACTCATTTAGTTCCAAATTTGGAAAATAGATCATATCCATTCGTATGAGCAGGAAGAAACACTGGGATGAATCAAAAGAGTTCTGCACTAGGAACTTGGTACCGCGCAAATAACTTACTTAGATTGTAGATGGACACCGCGAAAGTACGTAAGGCAAGAGTGAAGAAAAGGAAATATAAATGTCAAAAAATAGGAAATGAAGAAATGAAAGGGATTGGATTTTATTGGTACTGTGTCTGATGCTGAAGTAATTTGTCTATTGCTTACTTTTAAATCTCTCGACTTAAGTTGTTTGTACTTATTATTTTTATTTTGAATATAGATGAAGACTAATATTATTTTTGAATGAGAGAAAGCACAGTATGAAGAAACAAGAAAAGAAAAAAACGAGACGGGAGCATACTCTCCTTTGTTCTTCTACCATAACCATCCATACAGATATTTTGTTACCAATCCCCCCAAAAAGGAGGGTACTATATATATATATACATCTAGATGAGTAAATGTAACATCTAGATGAGTAAAACGTATCTGCTCTAGACTATTAACGCCCGATCTATCTCGCTTAATTTGTATGAATATTATCGATAATTATTTACGTGTCAGGAACAGATTTGAATGGGTGAAACGAGGATTTCAGTCCGCGGCTATACCAACTGCGCTATCCCGGACCAGTTTCCCGTGCATAAGCCTAGTGGAGTATGTGTAGATGTTAATTAAAGGAGAAAAAGTAGTAAAAAATTTGACAAGTAGTGTGTAAGGCTAATGATTCGGGACTGTGAATGAATTCAAAAGAGAGGAGTCTTGCCCAATAGTTCATTGTCAGGTTCTATCCAAATGGGGATATTTTTGGATCCAAGGATTTTAGTTTCGGATCCGTTGTGAAAGAGTAGAAGTGATGAGCAAGATAGTGAATGTTGTTGAACTGAACCATGATGGAAACAAAAAAGAAGAGGAGAACTACTTGGAAGTAAAATAGCTTTTATTGGGGATAGAGGGACTTGAACCCGACGAATTTGTTAAGTCGACGGATGTTCCCTTACTAAACTTTCATTGTTGTCAGGTATTGACATGAGAATGGGACTCTCTCTTTTATTCTAGTCCGATTAATCAGTTTTTCAAAGATCTATCAAAATCTGGAGGATGATTCATAATGAATATTCGATTCTTCCTTCAAATCCATTGCACTGGATTCATTAATCATCTGGAATTTTGCAGATTATAATTTTCCATTTTAATTAAATAAGTATAATTAATAGATTAGGGTCCATGATTCATCGTTTGAATATGGCAGTATGTCTACATACGTATTAGGATATAGGACCATCTTTCTGTAATTTTGATAGACGATTCCAGCTTACCAACAAACGTAGTCAACTCATTCTTTTAGAAAACAGTTCCATTGAGTCTCTGCACCTATCTTTTAATTTCGTTTATAAACCTTTGTTTTCTCAAACAGTAAAGGATTGATCAGGATTGCCCATTTTAAGTCCAAGGGTTCTCTAGAAGGGGAAGTTACACTTAGCAGGTTTCAATATAAGGCTCATCCAATCAAGTCCGTAGCGTCTACGAGTTGCCCCAATCCTTTGATACCAGATCTAGTTGGAAGGCCAACTATCTTTTCATTTATTTGTTTGTGGCCCCGGGAATCGTTAGGATAATGATTTCTATATTGAAAAAGTGTAGGGCTGTTGATTTTTTGGCTTCCTCCATCAGTTCATTTTTATGGAAGGAACTGGTTCACTCAGAAAATGATTTCTATATTGATGTATCAGCAATCAAAATGGATTAGATATATCCAACATATATATTGTTGCTCCCTCCCTTTCATTTTTAAGTGCGATTTGGAATAGTGGAACGGTCGATTGTCATTCTTCTTTTTTTTGTACTATATCCCTTTCCGAACAAAAAGAGGAATGTCTCATTTATTTCGATGTATCTTTATCTTATCTTGTTTTTTTTTGGACCGATTCGCTATAGCTATAATTAAATAATAGACTTAATTATGAATATTGATTATGATTTCCTATAATATCGATTTCTATAAGTTACTATAATGCTTTAAAAAAAATAATTAGTTTTAAGAAATAATTAGATTTTTTCTAATCAAAATTCCAATTTACCACAGTTTTATTCATTCATTATAATTACTATAAAGTAAATTATAATATAAATTAAATAAATTATAATATAAATTATAAATACTAATGTTGTATATTATAGTTAGATATAGTAGGAAAGTCAGAAGAATAGTCAGAAATTCCTTATTATAGTTAGTATAGTATATAGTTTAGAAGTATACTAAGATCAAAAACTATAAGAACTATACTATATAGTTATATGTTATAGTTCATAGTTAATATTAAACGAATAGCTAATAGATAAGATCAAGCTAATAGCTAAAATCCGGTAGTTTCCTCAATTTCTATATACTATTTCTGTTATGTTATGTGAGCCCGCTTAGCTCAGAGGTAGAAGATCGCATTGTAATGCGATGGTCATCGGTTCGACTCGATAGCCGGCTTTTCTCTATCGATTTTCCGGTGAGTGATAATCTCTATCCGCCTTTTCCCATTGTTATGTCGTGGTAACTTGCAACAATGACCAAAAAATGATTGGAACAAGATCTCTCTCTACGAACAAATCATCACAAAAAAACGAGAGCTGCAACGTACCGCTATATACAAAAAATCCGGGATATTGATACAAGTTATTTTATTTACTTTGTAGTATTCGGTAAATTTTAGCTTTGCTTGGTTTATCCCTGAGTCCAGTTTAATTTATAGTTCAGTTTCATTTTTTTTATTCTGAAAAAATGAAATTTCAATAAATCAATAAAAATAACAAGTGAGTCTTTCGCTCGTACCGAGGACCTCGTTTCAAAAAAACTACGGCCGTCTGGGGGCTTTACCAGGAATAATAGTATAAAGACCTAGATCTGGAAGTGATCTTAAAAACCACGTGCGTTCTGGGAAAAGATCGCAGTACGTATTCGTCTAGGAAGAAAAAACAGAAATGCGTTGTCATTATGGTCTGACAAGCGACAATTACTTAGATATGTGAATATCGCTGGGAAAAGCCAAAGGGTCAACAGGTCACGGTTTACTCAATACTTGAGATGCGTTGGGATAACATCCTTTTCGATGGGTAGGCCGACAATCTGGAGCAAGGGCATTAGTTAAACCATCGACATATTTTAGTTAATGGCGTATAGGGATATTACAAGTTATCGTTGTAAACCCAGGATATTATTAATACGAAGGATAAACAAAGATCAAAGCTCTGATTCAAAAAGTATATTGCTTTAATTCCCCACCCGAGGGAATTCCAACACATTGACTTGACTCCGCCAATATAAAGGAGTAGTAAATCAATAATAGATGTAAATGGATTCGATTTGAAAAATAAAGGAGTAGTAGTCTAGAATTATTATTCCCGTCAGACTTGAACCTAACGAAATAACAAAGAAAGTTTCGAGAATGTGTCTCTTTTCGCCGAAATAACATGAACTAGATCTAAGGGCCTGGATCGCATTGTCTCATTCAAGTATCACAAATGGATCAGAGCAGTAAGATTTTTTTGATCTTTCTTTTTCCGAATTTGTATTTTACGAACACAGTAATGTACGAGGAATAGCGAATTCTATCAAAACAAAAGGTCAGGATCTCTTGTGGGGCTGATGGTATAAATTGTTTATTTGATTGATATATTGTGTTCAGTACGTTGGTGAATTAAGAGAAACCGGAAAGAGAGGGATTCGAACCCTCGGTAAACAAAAGCATACATGCTAGTTCCAATGCTACGCATTGAACCACTCGGCCATCTTTCCTACATAATCTTATTATGACCAGAAACGAGGAATAGCGAGTCATTCATTATTATCCAGTGGTACGACGATGAATGGTTCAGCTAGGATAATCCTTTCAAATAAAATTCCTCATTTTTCTCACAACACCTTCTCTATCAGCTACCCCTAGATCTAGTACAAATTTAGGAATCGTCCATGGATTTCTATTTCAATGTATGGCATGGCCGTATATCCTGTTATGCAAACAAAAACACAAAAGGGAAATGCGTACCTTACTCTACTCTTATTTCTATTTAATGCTGGGTATTTCGCATTCGCTGTTGGACTTTGGATTAGTGTACGGCACAATCACAAACCTGCTCGCGTTAATCAGAATACACAATAAAGAGAAGAGTCCTTGTTATACAAACTATAGAGTGCGAAATCAGTAATAGGAGCTTCCGTTTCTTGGGTTCTACTGTACGGAACTTGGAATAAAAAATCCGCCCATTAGGATTCCCGGAATCTCATCCACTTGTCCAATCACAACCAAAAAGGCGACCATTTGACCCAAACGGTACACATCTTTTTTTAGGAATTAGTCTGTTTTTTAGTAGTTCGTAAGGTTACAATTCCTTTAGTTTGCGAGATCATTTACCCTCGGGGGTAAGGTAGGTTAATGCAAAGAATTATAGAATGAGAAGGGGATTGTTAATGATGCCTAGATCTCGATATATAAATGCAAATTTATGATAAGACCTCTTCAATTGTACGCCACTATACTATTACGAATAATTCCGACAAGATGCCGAGAGAGGAAAAAAAAAGATGGCACTTTATACTAGTACAGAGATAAGTGCGAGTTGTTGATTTTCTTGTTATTTTTTTTTTTAAGGTATCCTTAGTAGTTCCCTCAGGTATTACGAGAAAGAAAGGGAGTTCGGGATAGAAAGAACCAAAAATTTTTGAAATAAAAAATCACGCTTGTGAAGGTGAAGTTTGGAGATAGAAAACAATCTCTGTCGTGTACCTCGATTGATGCAGCTCAGATGATTAACGTGTAGATTTTAGTATGAGCGAAAGGTTACACCTTAGGTTTCCGTATTGCGGGGCAATCCTACTCAACTAGTACCAATAGGCGGCATGGGGGGGAAAGAAAGCCACTACACCTAGGATATTAAAACACAAAAAAAACTTGTTTAAATTACCCTTTTCATTATCGGTATCGGGCTAACAAGAATGGTTGGGACAAGCAAAAAACATCCCATTCTCGTTAGTACTTTGGGTACCGTTATAACCATGCAAAGATCGTTTTGAGATGACTAATTTCGGAAATAGGGGGCGTGGAGGACAAGAAATGCTGGGGAGTACCATTGCACATCTCAGCATTCCAATACGAGGGTCGTTATAGAAAAAAAACTCTGGCGGGGAAGGCTGGCTAGACAGAAAGTTCTTGTAAAAATAACCAGATCTTGTCAGTTCATAATGAGAAATAGTGAATTTTAATTCATGGAATTATTTCCTTTGTACTATGCACAGAAGGGAGGAAGCCGTATGAAAGAAAATCTCACGTACGGTTCTGGAACGGGATGCTTTGAATAGAATGAACGACCGTAAACGGCTTGGTGGACTCAATCGAAGGAAATTAGCGAAGCTGTTACAGAATATTATGAAGCTACGAGACAGAAATTGATCCCTATGATCGACGGTATATACTCTATACCAAGGGCCTTTACACACAAGCAACGGAGAGCATACAAGGCTTTGGAATTATTTCCGGGACTATAGAACGAAACCCATTCTTACCACAAGATTTTAATAATAGGCCGTATCTGTCATTACGTCGACTATCTTCCACTATAGAAAGAAGGAAAAAAAAAAAAGATCCATCGACTAGTAAAAGCTAAAAAAAATAGGCTTTTCTACTAATGCATCGTCTAAAGCAACGTTTTTATCAAGCTGTAGCAATATAGAAGAGGCCTTCACGAGAACCAAAAGAGGAAGAAAAGAAATAGATACAGCCGTATAGTACTAACTCTTGGATACAGGAATTGAATTGAGAGATGAAAGCACCCGTAACAGATCAATTAACAAACTATGGGTCGATAGAGTTAAGAATCTGCTTTGTTACTATGCATTACTACGGGATAAAAGTTAGGGAATCAACTTATGTACATAGAGTCGATCCACTAAAGTATTGAACAGCGTTGTGTAGCAAAATCAGATCCCAACGATAAGTTCTTTTGTTCTGATCTTATGGAGGAACAGTCTTTTTCAAAGATTCTATACTAGATAAAGTTCTATAGAAAACCGAGATAGTTACCTTCAGAAGAATTATAACACTATATAAACACTATTATAGGACTATAGGGGCGACTATGCTTCATTCTATGAAGGTGGCGAGAAAAGACAAAATGTTATTGCATCAAAAATTAGGGTGTTTTAAACTTAGGGAATTAACCTTCTTCTGCTAACCCACAAAAATGGGAAAAAAAGGGATAATTTATGACAAATTAATTCAGTTAGCAATTGTAAGGGGTGTTAAGATGGTGCGCAGAGTAAAAAAAGAATCGATTGCAGAGCCGGATGAGGTAGGAAACTCTCAAGTACGGTTCTAGGGAAGGAACCACCTATCCGACCGGGGAGAACAGGCCATTCTCAGGGTTGATTCTGAAATTGCGGAGCGTGGTTCGATTCAAGCTGCTGAGTATGGAAACATAGCTATCGCGCGTAGTACAGGTAATTAATTGAAGCACATAAGTGGTTTGAAGATCCCTAGGCGTTAGAATAAAACCACTCTCTTTTTTAATTCATTAAAATTAGTTGTTGGATCCATCAAAAATAAAATAGATCGTGCCCATGAAAGATCCACTAAAGAATTGTATTATATCCCGTCCTTCTAAAATCATTGTATGGTATCTCGAGGATAAATGATCCGATACAATATAGAATAAAACTATAAAGCTAATAAAAGGTCATTCGAATGACTAAACATACCGATAAGATATAGGAATGGATCTTATTAATTCTAATGAATGGTCTTGTGATTTAATTTAGAGAAAGTAATAAGATATTCATGGAAAGGAGATTCAATTGGGTATTTATACATTCGATATAAGGTCACTTAGTTTGCACAAAAACATAGTTTTTCGTCATGTGGGAAAGGACTTGCCAAGGAGGGAGAAGGGGTACGTGAGGCACCTAATCGTTATGTCATAACGATCCGAACACGTGCCTCGGATTGACTTCAAATCATAATTGCTCTAGGAAATAACTAATAATCTCTAGTGAATAACTAAATAAAATAGGATGGTATGGGGGTATAGGAAAGAAAGGGACTAATCATAACATAAATAAAATAGCGCTCTTTCAGAGGTTCACTAAAAAAATGTTGGGCGGGTCTCTTTGATGTGTTGTCCGGAAAGAGGAGGATTACTGATTATTCGGTCGCCCGGAACCAGATAGTGAAATTGTTGTAGGATAGGGATCCCATAAAAAAGTCTTGCGAGGAATGGGCCAGACCCGGCCATTCGCAAGAACAATAGCTAAGGGCCATGAATATAACCACAAGGGGATATGGATCCCTACAATGCTGATGCTCACCGATTTCGATAGTCACCACAGTGGATTTGGAGGAGATCTCGCAGCGAAAATTATATGTAGGGCGATCACGGTCACTCTTCCATATTTTCCTTTGCGGCTGAGTGGCAATGCACTTAATGCCAATGGCGCGCCCGTTCGTGTTCCATTATGACGCATGGCTCCTAAGTGATCCAGACTCACAATGCAACACGCTCAACGTGCCCAGGTAGTTTGGCCGAATAGAGGTCAAAGGAAATATTGAATGGTGATGTGGGTGGACGGTTCCGTCGGCTAATGACAAATAAAACCTCCGAGGATTATATTTTGTTAGCAGATTGGCGGAGGCATATGGAAAAATAGTGAAGCAACTATACAGACGCTATATGTAACCGCTTGAGCGACAGAAAGTTGGTCTTATGAGGATACGTAATGCTTTTTGCGATACTGGTTCCATATCACAAGAAACGCACCAGGCCCCCAAATGGCTTGGTCCAAGATGTGGAGGAATCTATGTTAAATACCACTGCGGGACGATGGCCGGGTACTAGGACTTGGGTCTCTTTCTTGGGGGACACCAAATCCTGTTCGTTACGATAACCAATTTCTCGACGCTGGAGCGAATCTAATAGAGGATACCACTTCCTCATGATTATCTTGAATCGGGGACCTTTTGGCTCCAACTTGAGTCCCAGTATTTGCCGAGGAGCAACCCCCTTTTTCACCTGAATGGTCAAAATAAGCGGAATTCTTACTTTTCGTGGAGGAGTGGACCAAAACGAGGTGGTCTATGGCTAACCGATATTGCACACCTCATTTAGTATTGCAATTCTTTTCAGATCGCTGGTATATTGTGATTAGAACCAATGGGGCATTGGTCATTGGCACATTAACGACATTTTAGAGACTATAAAGGTCCTTGACAGGCCAGGGCCAGAAAGGCTCTATGAAATCATAAACAAGTCGTGGCAAATGCTCAATTATCTCTACCTGGCTATGGTAGGCTCTTTAAACAGTATGTAGTCACCATATGTATTCCATGCCCCCTATCCATACCTAGCATGTTGACTATGGTTACACAACTTTCGTTTTCACACATCACATGTGGACGGTGGGTTTTATCGTTGTGCTGCTGCCACATGCAGCAATTTTTATGGGTTAGAGATTACGATCCAACTACTCGATACAAAGATTATTAGATCGTGGTCCTTAGACACCGCGATGAATAATTCACATCTTAAAGGGCATGTATATTTCGGGGTTTGTCACAGTTTTGGCTTGTTATATTCATAATTGATTACCTATGAGCGCTGTAGGGCGTCCACAAGATAGTTTCGATACCGCTATACAATACAACCCATCTTTGTCAATGGGTACAAAAACCATGCTTTAGCACCCCGGCCATAACAGCTCCTGGTGCAACAGACAAGTACAGCTAACTTGGGGAGTGGGTGAGTTGTAAGCAGTAGCGGCAAGTCGCTTTGTTACTATTCCCATTAGGAACCGCAGTCTTCTTAGTCCCTCAATTCATTGCATTACGATCCACGTGGACTGGATTGATACTACTGAACTGAAAGGTGTGCTTTGCTCCGTTCCGTTTGATAACTGATAAAGCAAATCTTGGTTTTCGTTTTCCTTGTGAGGACCTGGAAGAGGGGGGGGACATGTCAAAGTCTCGCCTGGGATCATTTGTCTTTAGGTCTATTCTGGATGTACAATGCGATTGCCGTAGTTATTTTCCATTTCAGTGGAAAATTGCAGTCGGATGTGGGGGCGGTACTATAAGTGATCAAGGGGTAGTAACTCATATTACCGGAGAGGAAACTTTGCGCAGGTTCCATTACTATAATGGGGGCTTCGAGATTTTCTATGGGCACAGCATCTCAGGTAATTCAGTCTTCTGGTTCTAATGATCTGGTATGGGTCTCTTGTTTATTAGGTGCATTTTTGTCTGGCTTCAGTTTAAGGTTTTATCAAGTGGCGTGGTATTGGCAAGAAAATCATTGAATCCATCGTTTGGCTCATAAAAATTAAAAGTTGCTCCTGCTACTCAGCCCGAGACTTGAGCATTGTACAAGGATGTGCTGTAGGAGTAACCCATTACCGTGTGGGGAATTGCACAACATGGCCTTCTTCGGTGCAAGAAGTATTGCAGTAGGATAATGGTAGGAGGATTGAAAGGATTAGCCATTAGATCTTCCGAGGTTTAGCCAAGGCTTATGCATTCAGACCCCACTACTCGTGTATTTGGTTTGGGATGTACAGCCACATTGACTTCGAGAGTCATGAGGATATTACTGAGGCACGTCTTATCAGAACATTTGGCTTCTCACTTTGGGATCGCAATACTCTTTGTGGACGTCCGGAAATCTCGTTGCATGTCGCTGGAAAGGGAAATT
>PYDT01001020.1:0-10987 GCA_004837865.1 Musa balbisiana | reverse complement strand
CGAGAAGTACAAGCAGCTTGAAAGAAGCTCATCGAAATGCGCCAAGTGATCGTCGCAAGTCCAGGGAGTTTGCTGGAAGTCCGCGGAGCATCGCCGAAGGGTTTGTCGGATGTCGCGGAAGTTCGCCGCAGCTCGCGGAAGAAGCGATTGACGCACCGTGAAGAAAGTTGCAGGAAATGTCTTTGAAAAAATAATAGTTAGCATGATGATTAAGTTAGAAATGGGAAGGTGATCCATAACTAATCTTGGGGCAATTGGGCCCTTGACAGACCCAAATTGGGCCGATGGATCAGCCCATTGGGACCCAGATTCCTGGCCGGCGGTTGGAACAGCCCCAGGCAGGTGAGTTCTCGGAGTGAGGCTGGGCGGTGGTACCGCCCCTGTCAAGCAGGGCATCCGCTTGGGCTCAATCTCGAGTGAGACTGGGCGGGAGCCACTGCCCCTTAAGGCGGTGGCACACCTAGGATCAGTCTACCGAGGGAGATGGGAGTAGGACCACCCCTGTAGGAAGTAGTACGCTCGAGTCGGGCTCCGAGCTCTGTCAAGCGGAGTACCGCCAGGACCCAAAAAATGGGAAAAGAAAATTTTGAGCTCCAAATTCAAAATCCACCCCAAAGGGGGGGTTGGGGCCTATATGAAACCAACACCCTTAATGCATGGAGAGGGTGGTTACCGAAACTTAGCCCTTCTTCGCGATTTTGAGAGCTTAAAAGTGTGTAAAAGGCTAGAAGTTATTCTCCCTCTTTCTTAGAAGTTTTGATCATTTCAAGAGAGGATGTGAAAAAATCTGTAAGGGTTGTCTCCTAAGCCCTTGTCCAAAAGGTGGGAGTGAAACGTAAAAGGGTGGTGACCTTCGCCTATTGAAGGAAGGCCTCTAGTGGCGTCGGTGAAATCTCTAGAGGGGGCAAGCCAAAGTGGATTATAGGTCAAGATGGATCGAACCACTCGAAATATCGATGTTGCATGGCCAACGACGCCCCTAGGGCTCGAGACGGTGGTGGGAGGGTTGAGTTACAATGGCAAGCCTCCCTACCGTTAACCCCAAGTGGATCCTCAACCAACCTCTCCAGGAGGAGAGAAACTTTCGAATGAAGCAGGACCTCGATAGCAGGTCGCGCTCTGATCGCGGCATGCGCCATTCCAGTGAACTCGGCCTGGGACTAGCCTCTGTAAGGCTCGGGGGAAGTCCGGATCTAAGCTTGGAATTCTTTATCCAGAAGTTTAAATGATAAGAAGATAGTCTGTATACGACGGCGTAATTCAGTAGAGCTTATTGAGACATGGTCTATGGCGATTGTTGGCTATGGGTAGTCTCAAAACATTTATTTTCCCACGATCCTCATTATCAACACTCGATGGGGAATATCATCATTTGATTCCATATGTGGAGAAAGGAGTCTTCCCCACTTGTTGCAAGCTATACTATTGAAGAAGATTGGCAACGGTCTCGAAGGAGTTCTGGGTACTATCGCGGCCATCCAATGATTCTACGACGCTGGTCTCCTGATGTCCGTTTGCGAATAGATGCCCTACGTCTATTCCATTATGGGTATCATTTAAGGTCTTCCTCTAATCTTTGGGCGTCGACGTTTATTGACAAAGTTATGCAGCACTTTGGGACAGCCACGTACCTCGACAAAGCAACACAGCTTAGACGAGATTAGCATTTGCAGAGCATGGGTACGGTTGTTTTCCGACGAAAGATCTCCTAATGGGTTTTCTTCATGATCTTGATGGGCACACTCGAAAGGTACATGTTCATATTTACCTGGAAACCACAACGATGGTCAGCGTTGCTTATCTTTGGTCATGCAAATGAGCTCCAAAACTGATCACCAAGGCTATCAAACCAAGTCAGCGCCAACGCAACCCAAAGCGGTCTTCTCTGATGCTAGTTAGAAACGAGGCGGCGAAGACCATTGAGCATTCCGATTCTGTGAGGACAGGCCACTCGGGACAGAAGGACAAATCCAAAACTTTTCCTTCTATAATGGCGGAGCATTCCAAAACAGAAGTTCCCGTGGTATAGTGGACAGGAGAAGCATAAGTCAGGAACTTCATCTCTTCCTAATATCATATGATCCGTCCACATATAGTCTCAACGAACTCAGGCCCAAACAAATCGAGCCAACCAGAGATTATTCCTCAACAAAACTCAGGCCGCCAACAACACATCGCAAACAACGATATTCTGTCTCATAAACTATGCCCCAAACAAATCTCTCTAGCCAGGCTGCTCAACAAGTGCTCCACCAAGATACTGTGCTGCAACCATCTTATCCAGGCTTTCAACAAACCCTGCCAATCAAGACCCAGGATTCAGTATTTTAAAGTTTAAACACTGCAAGCTATAGTGAACGTTGGAAACTATAGGAAATAAAGCCATAAAAGGGAAGGATATGTGCGGAGGAAAATACGAAACCAAAGGAGAAGAAAAAGGATGGTACAATCCATCCAAAGTGGTAGGAAGAATACCGTACCACCTTTTTCTATTTGTTTATCACTGATGAACATAACGACGAGGGAATGTTCGTGGACTTAACAAGACTGAGAAATGTCGGGAGCTCAACAGAATAATCAAGTCTGCCGCATGTGATATGTATTCTAGTAGAAATGAAAAATTAAACAAATCGCTGCGTTCAAGTCAAAAGAATTTAATATGGTCGGACGCAGAACTGTTACGATGGACTCAATGAAACTTTGGAGAATATGGGTCTATGGCATCTAACTCTATAATACTTGGTTTATTCTTACTACGATCCTTCATCCATTTTAGGTAGAGGACACAAGACAAATGCTATCAATGTTCAATTTCACTGAGATATGCTCAACAGTATGCAAGAAAGAAAGACACTGTGGTATGATCTACTAACATTGAAATGGCTGTCTTATGTACCTATGGATTGTTATTGGTGACTTTAAATATGTTCGGTACACAAATGAAAAAGTGGAGGGTAGAACAGCTTCAGAAAGTGGCCTTCAAAGTTTAATGATACATAGATACTACTGCATGATGATATAATCTTGGGTAATTGGCCTCTCCTGGAGTAATAAAGTGCTGCTAACAGAAAAATAATGGATAGACTCAAAGATGTCTGAGTAATCAGAATGTTAATAGGTTACCTCATTCACTTCTTGAGGTATGAAATGGGGGGGGGGTGGCCCTCCACAACATGTAGAATTTAAAGCCAACACCAAAAGGCAAGAAATGTTTTTTAGATTTCTTTAAACATGGTGGGGGGGGGAAAAGAAAAACAGGGTACTCCAATTCCTCAGTTCGCTTGATGTTATCAGAGCAGTGCTTGGGAATGTTAAATGTGCATGGATCCCCCCCCTTTACCATCCTATGTTCAAAAAACTCAAAAGAATGCAAAGCAGAGCAAGTAAGGAGTGGAATACAAATACCTGTGGCCAATTCTTACCACCGAGTTCAATTTTGCAGAAAGGAAACTATAGGTAATGCAATGAGCGCAACTCACCCAATGATGGAGCATTTCTCGACAAAGAGACAGAAGTAGAAAAACTTCTTGCAAAACTTAAAGTAGGAGGAAAGTTTTGCAAAACAGAAGTCTCGACAGAATTAGCGATTTAGGGGATTCCAATACTACAGTTTTTTTTTATGATACGTTGTACTCGAAGAGCCGTTAAACCGTATCAGGAAATGCAGAGACAACGATAACACATTATGAGGAATAGATGAGGTTAAAGCATTACACTGAGCAATTTTTTTATTCCTTACTCAACCAAGCGAGGAAACCTAATAATATTAATGTGGAGCAACTTAGAACGCTTGATCGGATGCCATTTCTATCCTCAATGCCCAATTACAGATGATAAAAATAGTAGAAGATTTGTCTGTAGCACCAAAGCACAAAAAAGCCCTCGTCCAGACGGATTTCCTGCTGAATTTTACCAAATTACCATGGTCGATATTGTAATGATGTGATTAAAGCTTGCCAACACAGTTTTTTCTCTTAAGGTAATATGCGTAGGAGATGAATGTTGCACGTTTATTTCTATAA
Source organism: Musa balbisiana (assembly GCA_004837865.1). Classification (NCBI taxonomy): domain Eukaryota; kingdom Viridiplantae; phylum Streptophyta; class Magnoliopsida; order Zingiberales; family Musaceae; genus Musa; species Musa balbisiana. Next base: position 6,965 of record PYDT01001020.1, on the reverse strand, counting down.
TTCCCAAGCAGCAGGGGCTGATCACTAGAGACTATCGAACATATCTTTATTAATTTTGTTTACATGATCAATCTCAAAGGTTAGAAGATAGATTGCAAAGGTAATACACAAGATAATTAGTCCAAATCTGTAACATCCCTCATAAAAAAAATGCTTATATAGTACGTTAATAGTTCAGTTTTTATTCAATATTAAATTTAGGAGGAATGGTGGCATTAGCAAGGATGAGCTCTTGCAATTATCTAAAGTTGACACCTACACCTCCATGCAGGTTGCCACTCCCTATTTAGCATGAGCCAAAACTAAGTAATTTGAGGCACAACTAAGGGAAACTTTGCAGCTAACGTAACTTGAGAATAAGGAGAAGGAATTGAAGGAGAAGAGAAGGAGAAAGAATTGAAGAATAAGAAGTTTATCTTAGCTTAAGGCTTTGCAATTCAATTCCCCCACATTGGAATCAAAACTTTTTAAGGAAAGTGTTCTAACCCAATCAATAGAATCCTAATCTCTGTTTTCTTTTCAATTCTACAAAATTTGAAAGATTTCAGCTGAGAACAAAAATTCCTTTCGTTTTGATACAAAGCCATGAATCTGTAATTTTTCGTCATCTGCCCGCCATGCATTGTTTTGGTTCCTAACCATTTGTACTAAAACCTGATTTAGGCCAAAACTGTTCCGTGTAACTTCGGACTCGAGAACTTTATTGTGATACCTAGATTGAATTGATTTGGGTCGAAATACCTAATATGAATTTATTGCAATTAACCTACAGATTCTACAAACTAGGGACGTAATTTCGGATTCTTATGTTACTAAAATTTGCTCATAACTCTCTAGTGAAAATTCTGAATTAGTAAAACTTAATTTTTGCAAATAGATTCGCACATCTTTCTTTTGACACCTAGTGGAAATTTTGAAGTAGGTTTGCCTTCGAAAAACATCTGTTTAAATTGATGCTATCTATTCTGCAAAACAGAGAGATTAATGTCTGACCTTCTGTTACTAAATTGCTATAACTCTCTAGTGAAAATTCTGAATATGGAAAGCTAATCTTGGGTAAATCTAAATTCGCAACATCTTTCTTTTGACACCTAGTGGAAATTTTTAAGACGTTTCCTTCTTGAAAATCTGTTTAAATTGATGCTATCTATTCTGAAAAACAGAGAGGATAAATCTGGCCTTCTATTATAAATGTAATACTTCTAGTGAAAATCTGAATTATGAAAAACTTAATCTTTGTGAATTAGATTCGCATCTCTTCTTTGGACACCTAGTTTTAGTGATTGGGAGCATGCTTGGTCCCCCAAACAAATCAGGAAAGTATCATTCAGAATTCTGCCGAATGAAAAACTTTGTTGAATTTTGCATATTGAGAGTCTCATTCTGTTGGTGGAAGTTTGATTTCTATTAAATTCTTTGCAGTCCTTTGAAATCTTGTATTATTCATCCTGAAAATGTTGTATGTCTGAAATTGATTATGTAATGTTTTGTTGGCATTTTCTTGTTTGATAAAGGCACACGCCTATTTCGTTGTTTCCGCATTGTGCTTTCCGATATATGCCAAGGGCATTGTTCAACTGCTACCTTTTTGTACTTGGTGTCTGGTGGATATTCTGAACCTTTGCCAGAAATGGTAAAGGGAGTCTGTTGAGCCCGCGATGCTCTGCGCCCCATTGACTTCACTCAGACGTGGGTGGATGGAGCTCCCAGACGTGGGAGACTTATGCTTGGTGGATATGAATGGATGAATCACCATTATGTATGTGGTCACAGCGCCCTCTATGTTTTTGATTGATATAAAGCTTTGCTATAGAGTTATATTTAGGCTTTGGATAAAAATGGAATGCATGCTACCTCAAAAGACTACACGCTGTATTTACATCAGTTAATTTGTTATACTGTGAGTGATTTAGTATGGCATGTTATGCTCTCAAACACTTTTAAGCTTTGATATACATTAAATGCTTCGTGCCATTGATACATGCATAAATGCTTATTGTGCTACATGAAATGCTCAATTTCCTTTCTCGTATTGTGAGGTATACGCCTGGTTTTCGAATGAGGAAACCCTTTGTGATTTTTATACCAAATGAGATGATTTAAATGAACCTTGTATTTTTGCTTGTGTTGTATTGATACTAAGCCTGCTGGAATGGGTTTCTGTTACGCATGGATATGGAGCTCGCGTTGCTGAGCTCTTTATGCTCACCCTGGTTGGTGTTATATCAACTTTTTCAGGGTAGCTGTCAGGCACTGAAAAGTAGACTGGGGTTGAAGCAATGAAAGGCTAGAGATTTTGGGGAATAATATTTGTTGGTGATAGGTTTTGTTGCTATAGTATCCTTTACGTCTGATGTAATGTTAAGGATATGTGATACTTATGTGATGTAAGGTTTAATGGACCACTCATGTTTATGGAATGATAAGACTTACGTTGTATACGTATAGGAACTTATGGTGAATAATATTTTTGTGATGGTATATATTCTACGGGAATATGGTTGTGTTGTGATTGATGTTAGTTGAGTTGCCTTTGGATTGTATGAATATCTAAGTGAAAGTGAGTAAGGATTTATGAAAAAGTACGGGTTTATGAATGTGAATATTTGATTTGAATGGTTCTTAGGATTCTCAATGTTAGATTGGATCCTGGATTGATATGTGATGATGAATTATAAATATTATGATTTTAGAAAGGGTCAAAACCTCCTGAAGGGATTAAAAATTCGGGGGGGCCGTGGACACAATCCAGGCTGCTGTCATCAAAGGGAGAAAGTATACATCATAATATTCTGCTGGCTATGACTTGGTCAAGGATCTGCACTTTCAAAAGCAAGAGGGACAAAAATCGTTTAAAGCTGATCTAAGAAAAAGCCTGTGATCAATTAATAGGAACTTTATCTATAAGATGCTCCTCGGTATGAACTTCCTCAGCAATGGGTTAATGTGGATTTCCAATGTTGTTTTAGAAACTCCAAAGTTTTCCAATACTCTTCAACGGATCACTAGTGGTTTTTTTGGGAGTAAGAATGGCATCCGACAAGGCGATCCCTTATCCATATCCTCGTTAATATTGCAATGGAAGGACTTAGCTGAATGTTGGAATAGGGGTCTCTGATGGCAGTATAAGGTACACCCATGCTAGCCATATTCCTATATCACAGATAATCTTTGCAGATGAATCTTCTTATCTGTCTTCCGAAGAATGATTCAACTTCGTAAGAAAACCTGGCTACTATTCTGATAATTTGGGTATAGTTTTGGCCTTCAGTTAAATCATTTCCCCCCCCCCCCCCCCCCCCCGAAAAGTAAAGGTACATGCAGTCCTTGTATGAGGACAAAGACGTTATTACATCATGACCTAGGAGGTTAGTGAGGGAAATCTGATAGTTACATATCTGGTCTACCACTCATATTCACCTGGCATTCATAAAACCCACTGTCAGTTATCCTGGAAAAAATAAAGAACAAAATATCCTCCTGGAAAAATAGGCTGCTTTCAAAAGCAGGACGACTGGAATAATCCGTTCGGTGTTGAACTCGTACTCTATATATTGGTCAAATGCTTTTCTGCCGTTGGACTTCTCAAGATATTGAAAGTTATTAATACACTTCTTTGGATGACACAAATGATAAGACAAGGCATATGGTAAATTAGGACGCATTGCAAAACCGAAAGATGAAGGGGGGCGAACCTGCACTACTAGAGATTGGATAAAGCATGTTGGATTAAAAAAAGTGTGGGACCTTTTGCAAAACAAGTGTTCCTTATGGTCACAATGTTTTTCTGCAGTATCTTTCAAAGAAATCGATTTGGGAAATTTCAAAAAGAACATACCCTCGCAGCTTGGAGATTTTTAAAGCAGGAAGTGGCTAATCCAACACATTTCTATGCAAAATCTCTACGGAACTATACTATATATGTGGTACATCCTTGGGTGAATGGAAAAAGCATATTTCATTATAAAGTGACAGAATATCGAAAATACCTGTGGCGCCCAAAGACGGGAATGTTTCCGATTCATTGCTAATGTACCCTGGTGTCTCCCTACTCCTCTTCCTCCCCTGAAATGTTATCACTTGCCTACTATCTCAGGCTATCCCTCAGGAACAATCTTCAAATGTACTTTATTTGGCGTCATTATGACAAATGGCAATTTAGTGCCACAATCCGCGTGAATCAAATTAGACAAGAAATAATAAGTGGCTCCCAAGAGTTAGACATGGGATCGCCGTACACAGAGACATTCCATATGTACATGCAGGACCCTTTGAATATACTACCCTACAATAGACAATATTCAAAAGAGTTAAATCCCACCTCATGTTAAACAGATGCTCCCCTTTGCATCAACAATAGAACATTGAACCATTCTATTTTGCTTTGACTATACTAAATGGATATGGAAAGAGAATTCTCCTAGTCGATTCAAACTCAATAGAATGCCACAACCAAACTTGCATCAAGAATAGGTTGACCTCATGCATGTTTTTCAGAAAAGGCCTCTTGACACAATTGACAAATTTTTATTTAGAATGCTCTATTGGTGGATGTGGAAGGAAAGATGTAGCAGAATCTTTGAGTGTCACACACCAAACAATGCTCAGCTCTTGACAGAGATTATTCGATACTCAAGATCATTTATGGCAGAACATCTCAAAAATCGAGCACTTTACCGAAGATAAAAAGAATTTTTATCACATTCCAATTTTGGCTAGTAGCTAAAGAACCCTTGTCATGAAAGCTATACCCACAGGAAATCTTGGCATATCTAGCTTTACATTTTAGTGTTGGCCACAGTTAATAGTATAATAGTCTGCGGCATGTGTCGTCTACTGAACCCGCTGAATACTCTCTATTACCAAGTCTTCGTCTATAACTTGGATAGACAAGCTATTTGAGAAACTTTACACAAAATTATTTACTTTTACTTATCAAAAAAAATATATGACTGTATTGAACACTTAGCAATCTCTACTTCAGACTCTAAGTATCTTACATTGTTTGCTCTTCCTTCCACAAGCTCTCCTTTCAACATCAAATATCGAATTCTGTAGTGTACTCCTCCACACTAGATCTTTTTTCTTGAAATCATATAGTTTGAAAGATCTCGTGGCCTATATTATGAGTTAAATATTTTCTCTCAGCTCCCTTTTCATTTCTCTCCTCCTTCTCTCCCATGTAAGTGATCGTACTCTTCCCCTCACGTTCTCTTTGTTCTTCAGATTTTCCCACCAAAAGAGGCATTCTGTTTGAGTTGAGTGCCACAAGTTTGACCTTCTTTTGTCTGGTTTCAGAAATCGAAAATTCTTTCCACCGGATTAAGCCACCCGATAAAATCATCAACATTATTTTCACTTCAATTCTGAATATCGAATCTGGGGTTATATTTACTCTGCTACTCGTCTTGACCGTCCTTTCTTCTCCGACTCTGTTCTCGACTCCCTTGGAAGACTAGGTATATCATTATCAGAAGTAAACTCTCGAACGTCTTTTTCATGACTGGTTGTGTCCTACTTGAAGTTCATCATTATTCATTTGTTTTCATTGTAGACCTACGCAACAATTTTTTTGTAGCTGCAGCCTCAATGACTCAGAGTCATCTTCATGGTCACTACTTCACCAACTACATCTTTTCCCATTCCGCGCCTTACATGATCTCTATCCTTTAGCTCTGATACCAAACTGATACCGAAAGGGTACAAATGCAGAATGGATTTCGAAGAAAACCCGATAGAACAGTCTTCAGAAGAAATTCACACGAGGAGACAGGAGCGAAATGTGACGAGCTTTGATACAATGAAATTACTCACCACAGTTAAAATCAAAAGGGATCAGAAAGATCACCACCACTAATGACATAACAAGGAATACAAAACTAAAAGCAAAGACTCACCACTCACGGATGCATCCAAGAGATATCTAGAGTTCAAATAGCACTCCAAGAGGGCTTCTGCCCATATCCTCAGTTTTCTAAAGACCCTTTCAAGCCCTAACCTGAATAAATACTATTTTGCCTGAATACCCTTCGGCATAGGAATTTTCGAAATTAAGTCCTTTACAGCTACCACCACCTCCTTTATTATTCCTTAGCCATGAAAAAGCCCCATGAACATCTTTACTTTTGTGCAGGTAATATGCTATGACTTCTTATCTGAGTTGACTGAGTTAAGATTATGGGGGTAATATTGTTGGCTAAAAAATATCATATTATCAGCATCGTCCCTATGACAGATTGTAGCAAATAGACCTCCCGTGCAAAAAAAAAAAAAAAAGAAAAAAAAAAAAAAAAAAAAAAAAAGAAAGGAAGAAAAAAAAAAAAAAAAAAAAAAGAAAACATTGTCTTTAACCAAACATGCGTTATCCAATCTCTAGTATTTTTTTAGGGTCAACCCCCCCTAAGTTTTGGTTTTCAGATGCTGTCCCAATTTATCATATACATGGTCTTATCTTTTCTGTCATTCCCGAAAGAGAGGTTATTACTAACCGTTCAATATCTTGGAGAGTCCCAATGTTAGAAGAAATGTATTACCATATTAGAGTAAAGAGTACAACACCAGAACGTGAGTTCCGGTCGTCCTACTTTGAAAGAAGCCTATTTTCCAGGAGACATTCTATTCTTTATTTTTGCCGGATGGTTGATAGTGTGTTTTGTGAATGCCAGTGGATATAAAGCGAGAGACCAGATATTACTGATATTTCCCTACTAATCCCTAGGGTAGTGCAATAAACTTCTTGTCCTCAGTGCAGGCTCATGTAGACTTTACTTTTCGCATGTTATTTAACTAATGCCAAAACTATACAAATCATTCAGAATAGTAGCCATGTTTTCTTACTGAAGTTGAATCATTCTGAAGAAAGATAGAAAGAATCTGCAAAGGGTATATGTATATATGAAATAGGGCCAGCATGGGGTACCTTACTCTGCCATCTGAGACAACAATTCCAACATACAGCTAAGTCC
>PYDT01000692.1:0-10987 GCA_004837865.1 Musa balbisiana | reverse complement strand
TTGTGGTATCGGGAATATCCCCATTCATAGGTCGAGATCCACATCCGTGAATTGAAAGGTCGAATGATCAACTCCGCAATCGTTTTAGAATCAAGGGGTTAAAATCGTTCATTTGAATAAATTGAAAACCTTCTTATGGATGATCATGATACTTCCAAAAGACCGGGAATTCTTTACAATGGAGGAACAAACATTACCATGTTTGTCAAAAAGATACCAGAGTGGAGGTTGATCATTCTATACTAGAAAAAATAATCGCGAGGAAATCCTTTGATAACACGGATTACCATTTCTCAATGATATTCCAGATCGAGACAATTGGGCTGAATCCCGTGAAAACATTTCATAGAAGTTATTGATATCTTCTTTATAAAGCAAAATCGACTTCGTGCTAAACGTTCAGAGTTTCAATTTTTTTTTTCTTTCGGTTTTTTTCCTGATTCATCCTTTGTACGTGATCGAATGATTTGCTGGTTTTATATTGATGACTTATATGCCCCTTGACATTGATGATCGCAGGTTGGTAAGAGGACTTTGGAGATCTCGACGAAAATAGGATGAGTCTCAGGCCCCAAGAAGGTAACTATATGGCTCCCCTTTGTGTGGCCAATCCGAATGTCCCCTATCCTTTCTTTTTCAATTTGATTTAACCCTAATTGTATTCCCCGTCACAATGAAATCTTATCTGATTTTGGCTTTACAATTTTGATGAGGTCCAGATAAGTGCGTTAGCTGATATCAATAGCATCGGAAACAATGAAACTGACCTGTTTTTCTCACTGACTTTGGGACTTCCATTCCATGCAAGGGTCCGAAATAACCTTCCTCGGTCCAATTCTGACTGTGTTCTTCGTACTGTATCGGTCTTTTTCTAATACTAGGATGAGTCTTACCAAGAATCTCCATAATTGCGTTGTCCTCCTCCAGCATTTGTCCAGCAAGCTATTTGGTTGGGACTTTTGGGCCTTGACTGCATGCAATTTAAACCGCAGCTTAGAAGAGACGTTTGAAAGATCGGAAGCTCTTTGTGTGTATGAAAGATTTTTTTTTATTCACCATGTGGATGGCAGTCTTTAGATTTCTGTGAAATTTGTGATTTGAGATCCTAGCTGAAGGGATTAGGGGCTTTCTACTTAACCATAATTGTATTCCTCACAAATGAAAAGCTAGTTTGATTTAGTCTTTAAGAATTTGATATGTCAAGGATAGTGCTTTAGCTTAGAATCAATAATCAGTGTAACAATGGGAAGCTGACGCTTTTTTTCACCGACTTATTGGTACAGGGGTCCATGTCAAGACATGGTTGAAATGACGCTTCTTGATTCAATTCTGACTGGCTTCTGTTCATACTGCACTGGTCTTTTTAAATAGGATGATCTTAGCCAGAATCACCTATAATTGTCTTTGTCATCCTGCGGCGCATTCTGTCCAGCAAGCTATTTTGGGTGAATTTTGCCCTTGACGCAGCGATTTAAAAACCAGCTTAAAGAGGACTTTTGAAATATTGGTAGCAATTTGTGTACTGAAAGAAACTGTGTTTTTTATTCACGCATGTGGATCAGTTCTGAGATTTCTGTGAAATTTTTTATTTGGAGAATGCAGCTAAGGTTAAGGGTTGGGGTCTTTCGGCTTTGTTGTTGTGTTGTTGACCAGCTGAAGGATGTCAAAGCAACATAATAGGAGGCGATAGGATGATCAACAAGTTAGCATCTTAAAAACTACACATCATACATCTGTGTGTTGCAAGTTGTGGATGGTGACTAGTCTAAGAATAATTGCTTTTGAATGCTCTGGTGCAAATGCCACAATATTGTAGCACATGGACACCAAATTGGTTGTTATATTTACTTGTTTGGGTAACTATTATACTGTAATATGCCTCATGCATATTAGTCTATCTTATAATTGGCAAACTACTTAGTGCACTATGCTTCGGCATTTTGCTCTTACATGTTGGGCAGACACACCCACTATGTTTCCTTTCAAACTTGATGTGACAGGGCTTTGTGTGCATTGATCATGAAGTATTGTGCTCTTGTCGTTTTTTCTCTTTCGTACTTATTATACTGCATCTGTGATGACACGCACCTCTAAATACCTTATAGAAGAATCAACACGTCAGCCCCTGTTATGCTGAAAATAGGAAAGAAAAAAGTGTAAGACTAGTCAGTTAGCAGCTGATTTCTTTATCACAATGCGTAAAGCCCAAAGTTGAGAATTGGACCTGGTATGACTGCACTTGTAATGATTTTGTCTTTGCGAGAAAGGTACAATTAAAAACAAAGTGTCCGGCTGTTGTTTTCCTCATGATAGTTCCACACTCTTTTAATTTGAATACTTTATTATCTTGCAGAACTGTAAGATAAGCTTGCAACGATTGGCCTAGGTATGTTATTGTATGCAGACAAGAAGATACACTTTGGTCCTTTATAGTTTATTACATAACTTCCTGTAGGGCAATAATTTCCTGCTGTCATTGTGTTGTCCTTGGTCTCATTTAAACATGCATAAGGTATCTTCTATTGGTTTATTCTTGTTGATCATCATATAAAATTTCTAACTAACTAATTCCAAGAATTTTCTTGGTTGTGTATGTTTATGGCATCAATTTTTTTGCAGTTTCAGGTATAGTGCTTAATCTACATGAGTTCAGTTTTAACTTCCAATCTGAATTCTACTATAAGTGACTTTAAAACTGATCGTATGGCTATAGGCCCATAATGTGTACTAGGATTTAATGGTTGGCTAATTTGGTTGCTGAACAAATTAAATATTATATTGTTTTCTTCATCTAACCCATGGTTTTACTAAATTAGCGTATTATGCCAACTAGACGAGCGTTTATTTTGTGTATGAAGGGATGGTATTGGTCTATTGAGATATTTATCATGCGTAAGATAATATTTAATAAAATGGTAAACATTGGCGTCTACCACTAGATATTTGTCTCAGTGAGCAATTTGGGAATTATTTTGGCATTATTCAGGAAGAGGCAGAAGCTGCCCCTAAATCAAGAGATTCAAAAAGTGGGATTCTGCTTTCAGAATGGCCCAGGCTACATCACCTGGCAGGCAGGCACACTTCCAGGTTCGTATGCTTCTCCTAATAAGTTTTTTTCCTTTGGGTTAAGAGATTAAGATATTGATACCGCCATCTTGGTTTTTAAATGTAGAGCCTTGGGTTGGTGCTAAGGGCTATCTCCAGATATTTGGAAGTCGCCTGAGAGGAATCTTTAAAAGAGCAGGTTGACGTGAATGAATTTTGTTTCCTTTTAGGCATGCATAAGCCGGCAAAAAATGAATCTTCTTTGCTACTAGGCGACTACTGATTGCATCTATTGCTTCGCAGCATAGAAAAGGCGGTCAGAAAAAAGAGGCTGCATTCATAGTTACTTGTTGCAAAAAAAGAGCAGGATTGGGCTGACGAAAGTAACTCTGTTTCTCTATATTCTATGTGGTATAAATGAGCTTCAATTATATTAATGTAGTTTCATTTTTACGCTGTTATATGCTACTCCATAACACCTAAAACCAAATCAAGTGATTATTTGTGGCAAGGACCCTCAGCAGATTTCTTAGACTGCTGCAGTAAGATTTATTGTTATGCTAGATCTCTTTAACCTCTCCTTCCCCCAATATGTAACGTTATTAGCTTTCACCTGTTACTACTCGTTGGAAAAATAATAAAATGATTTAAAAAAAACACACGTGTACTGATATTTTGGAACACATTTCCCTTTTACATGGAAGACCAAAACTTAGGTCGGGTACTATATCATCGCTTCCTCTTTATGTGTCGCTAGACATCAAAGATCAATCCAAGTGCTCATGCACGAAATCATACCTTTTGTTCGCGAAGAGTAGTACTTTACAGGTATAGCGTTTGCAGGGAACTACATAACTTTTGGTTTGCTACTTCAATTGGTAGAGAAAAAAAACTTTGATCTTTGTCAATTTTTTCTATGTTTGAATCTCGGCTTGCTATATTGCGGAAAATAATGCTTCTATAGCGGACCCCAATAGGGGGACAATTAGGGCTTCTTATTGTTTGTTCCTGTCTCACTGGTGTTTATTATTAATTGCTCTTTCTGTCTTACAAGACAATGTAACTGTAAATTTCTGGAGCAGCTTTTGCATGGCTCATGTGTGACTCTTTAGACTAGTTGTTTCGTCTTTGTTCATATTATTTTATTACGTCTTATTTTCAGAAATAACTTTAACGTAGTTTGTTTATCTTGTAGTATCGTCCGGTGTTTTTCGCCAAGACGTTTTTCATGCTAATGAAATATGCATAAAAAAGAAGAAAAATAGGTGTTACTTGGTTATTCCACATAAATATCCTGTGTAACGTGTGTGTTTGTAAACCTGTTAATGGCAACCTCCTTTGGTAGTCTTGAACTGTCCTAGTTTATTGTCTTGGGTCGAAGTATTTTGCACTCAACCCTGAGCGTCTGAATCATTTTAATGGTAATTCTAGTCCTGCAGTTCGAGACGTGAAGGGGGGGGGGACACCAGTTAAGGGCCCACCTCGATGCAGGTATTGAGTGCAAGTTTTTCCTTTTTTACTAATGTTTTTAAACCGGAATGGTCCCTATAAAAATGGGAAAAAACCTATTTGGTCTTGGCTTGAAATACATTGAAGATTTTGAAATGCACTGTCTCAGGATTGTTTAATTCTTGAATTGAAAAGAGGTTAAAACTGTCACTGACGGTCAATCATCTATTTAAGGAAATTCCATCTAAGATTGGATTTGCTTTTTAGTAAGAAGGGGAATGTAAAATCCAATTTACAGTGTGGTTAATAAAAATGAAAAAAAAAACAAACAACCCTGGGATATTCAATAAACAATTTTTAATATTGGAAAGTCAACCATATATTCAAGTTGAATCAACAGATTAACTTTAGGTTCGGTTTAGTTTGTTATGGTGGTTAGAAAGAGTGGGGATTAAAAAGGGGAACCTGTAATTTGGCATTCCCAAAAAAAGTTTGTCAAAAAAAACTAAAAACAGGTTTGGTGGGAAGCGATGGTTTTGTGATGTCTAACAACTATCACAAATATCTTTTCGGGACTTCTTATTGATTGAGAAACGTTACATTTCAGTTTTAGTAATTTGGGCCTTTAAAAAAAACCTGTAGGTCACAAACTGGTTATCTATTATGCCCACAGTTGAAGATGAATTAAAGGAAAAACATCTAGGGGATGTACATTTTCAAGGGAAAAAACAAACAAACCAAGATTCTAGCAACTACAATTTAGAGCATTGTCCAGAGACCCTTTACTGGGACAGGATCTAGTTTATACATTGTTGTTTAGGGGCATCTTATGGAAAACACAACGGGTGTGTGTTGTTTAAACAGTGAATCCATGTTGTTTGGGGGGATTTGGAGGGAATGTGCTTTCATGGGACTGGAGTTTATAGGGGGGGAAGCGGCGCAAAATTCAAGCGTTTTGGTATGGAATTTATGGGTACACTTATCAGGAAACTTAGTTCTCGAAAACTTTGAATGTGGGGGGATGTTGTTATATACGGGATGTCCACAAGTCGGATTTAGCGGTTACATGAAAAGGTCAAGCACATTTGGCTGGAAATCAATATCAAAAAAAAAAAATAATATCATCCCTTTGCCGATTGTGGGGGGGAAAGAGGTGAGAAAATGGAGGATGGAATTTTCCAGTTAAGGTTAAAAAAAAACCAATTTTACCGAGGAGAGATTTGAGTAATTTGGAAAGAGGAATGAGACTTAAAGCTCGGAATGCATCTTTGTCCTCCAACCAAAAGGGAAACAATTAATCGTGGAACCCACATATGCTTGCTGAGTTCATCCTCTTTCTTTTTGTGACCTTCCTTAATTCATTGTACTTATGTGACTTTTAATTCTGGTTTATTATTGTATGGAAAAAAAAATATTATTTCTGTTCATCGATAAACTATTTTTTGCTGGTCTGGAAAAAAAAAACTCTTGTTGAAAAACTCTAAAAAAAAAAAACTTGCCAAAAAAAAAACTTCTTGTTTTCAGTAACATGTTTGATGTCCCGTGGCTAGTTGTTTAAAGCAGTCATTGGACTCGTTCATTTTATGTGTCATCAGCTTTAGAAGTTGGTTCCACTTTGGGGAAATGTTATATGTGTATATTTGTGTTGTTTGTTCTTAAACGACAAGGAATGCTCTTGACTCCAGCACATTCATGAAGTGAAGAAGAGCATGAAAGGAGGAAGAGTTTCACACGGTTAAAGGTGTGTAACAAATTTTTTTTTCAGCTGCTTTTTTCTTGTTTTAGGATTACTTAGGATGTTAGATCATTTCTTTGACTTTATATTTTCCGACCACCATGTTGTTTGTTTCTTGCTTTTAATTTTGGCTTATTCAATTGATCTTTTTTGTGTTGGAGCAATGGTTTTGCGAATTACCAATTAGCTATAAGCTAATATCTTTATGGTCTATCTTACTTAACATTGCTTTACGTATCAGAATTATCAGAATTTGGTTGAAGAGGAAGGAGAAAGAAAATTTTAAAAGAAAAATTAAAAGAAAGAAAATAAAAGAAAAAAAATTTAAAGAAAAGGAAGGAGAAGAGAAGAAGGGAGAGAAGGAAGAGAAAGAAGAAGGAGAAGGAAGAAAATTAAAGAATGCAGAACAAAGACAAATTCTTGAGCGGTTCAATTTTACTGCACAATTTTACTGCATCAGCAAGATGGAAAAAAATTGTTAATGGGCCAAAGTGGTTTGAAATAGTTGTAGAACATGCAAAGAGGGAGGGAGAATGAATGAGGAGATTGGAGCTAGAGGCGGAAGAATGAGGGAGATGGGCGCGAGGGCAGCAGAGGGGAAAAGTAATGCAATCTTGGCTTTTTTATGCTACCCTAATACATTGGGGAGATTTGGAGATGGAGGAAGATTGGAGCGATGGCATCAGAGGGAATAAAGTAAGAAAAGTAATGCAATTCTTGCTTATGCTACCTAACAGTTATACATGACGTTGCACACCCAAACAAATTGTTGGTGGCACTGAATCATCAACTCACAATATTGATTGTATGTCCATATTTAGTCCCTTTAAATAGGTTGGAGCCAGTTGGCGTTGGGAAGAGGCAATGTGTAAAAATAAAATTAAAAATTGCCAAAGGCCAACGGGGTGCTCATCTTTCTATAGGTGCGTTGTTTTGCGATCCACTTAAAAGGCAAGACTGCCAGGTCCCACACTAAGTGGGGAAGTGGACAATTTTTTATGGCTGCCAAAGAGATTGCACTAGTGAGGTAGGGACTACTATGTAAAATCTTCTCAGATTGGTTGCCTCCCTTTTGTGTGTCCTAGAGGTCTTAGCTAAACTAGAGGTCTCATTTATTTCATTATTGATTTGGAGAAACCAAGTCATTAATAAAGAGCCAGAGGGGACCGCCTAGAGCGGACAATTTGTATTTCGCCTGCTAAGAGAGTTACAGCTGAGTCTAGGTGAACCATATTAGCAAAATGCGAGCAGCGGATAGAGTGAGAAAAGACAATCTCATTGTTACTTGCTTACCCAACTACCCATTGTTTAGCTTTGCAGACGGATGCGGCCATGATAAAGATATTTAGGTACTAAGGGCATCATTATTTTCTGATGTCTGAATGAAACTTCTACTTGTATTGTTATGGTCCGTCTTACGAAAAGACGATGCAATTTCTTGTATTATAGAATCAATTCACACAAATCAACCCTATTTTATGCGTGGAGGGGCATGTGTACTGTGGATGTGTGTTTCTGACCCTGATACTAATTGCTGATCTTAATTTATAGATCCATGAATGGGGAATGAAGCTTGTGGTGCTAAAATCTCAAAATGTTAGAACTCAGGGAACCAATTTGAATGGTGGTATTGAACAACTCCCCACAAAAAATTTTCGGTTGTTTTTTTTTTGATTGATGCCTTCAATTTGTGAATATTTTTTAATCCCCCCAACAGATATTCTTTAAAGATTTTCAAATACTCATTTCTCCTTTATCTGTGGCTTAAGAGGGCTTCTTATTCTTTTTTGACTTTATTTTTGCATTAGCATAGGGTATGTTTGTTTTATCATTTTTCATATCATAAGTCAACGGAGTCTGCTGCTTTTTCCATGTTAGCCCTTGCTATTCTTTATATACTGTGTTTTACAGTTGGCCGCTGGTGCAAATCACATTAATGCGGTTCTATACCAAAGGGGTGCTATGAGATAGTGCCACTTGGAGCCAAAATTTATTCAGTAATGTGCCCTGGAACAGACTAGGCACATTCAGCAAGTTCATAATAACATAACTTTGACTGCCACAAGTATTGCGTGGCCCCGTCCCAATGATCCCCTTACTCTTGTACTATTGTCATAACATTTGCTTTCAGAGGGTATGTCAATTTTAGAACTAGAAGGCCTCTACAGATCCTGATATATAGCCAAGTAAATATATATTGTCACGATACAAAAAACCATTTTCTTTGCTGGTGGGATCTGTTGGTAAGCTTGTTTTATTATACCATGCTCAAAACCATTTTCACGAGCATTATGCATAATTTCTTCGCACTACTTCGGTAGATTAATGCCCTCACTGTGAGCTTTATATTACCATGTCCTGGAAAAAAAAAAAATTATGCTTAGAACTTGTTATGTTATCAATTTTCCTCATGACTAATCAAAGTTATTGTCTCTGCTCTGTTTACTTAATTTGTTCAGGTATTCTTGATATTTTATATCTTGTATCATGCAGAATTGTACAAGCCATGGAAGGACTAACAAATGAATGGAGAGATCAAATGAAAAATGTAATGGTGTTTCGCTAGTATTCTAAAAATTGCTTTTTCAAAATGGTAGTTGAAACATCTGAGAACTGGTGAAGAGGTGGTTCAACTTGTAACCTATTTGGTTTTGCTGTATTACTAGGCAATTCAACCATAACATGAGATGCTGTGCTTTGTTTATATAGTTTTTCACTATATGATAAAAATTCTTTTAATTTAGGAGATTTTCAAAAAACAAGTTGTGTCAACTTGGGGATCTCTGACAAATATTACTGGAAATTATTTCCAGATCAGGCAATTCGATTAGAAGATATAATTTTGGTAGGATTGGCCTTGTCTATCACTACACGGGTTGCATGATTGGATTCCATATGCACCGAGAAAGAAATACTTGTCTATTTAACAGGGTTCAGTTTCTTAATCAATTTCTTCTAATGGTATATGCTAACTTTATTTTCTGAGAAAGCTCGGTCGCACCACAAGAGTAACAATATTATGTTAGAATCAGATTAGCTGTTTTTCCATTGCTAATTTAAGAGTAAAAAAGTTTCGCCCCATAAAACAAGGGTCGTAGAAAAGCCCAGGAAGTCTTGATGATGGCTTGAGCTCAAGCTTTTGTTGTGGAAAAGTAAAATTTACATCTGAGTTGGTACCATATCAGTATATATTTCTGGCTTCAAACAAGTTAATGGTCTGTTTTATCTGAGCACAAAGCTGGATGGATTGATTAACCTCATACCAGAAAGATATTGTGTGACTTTTGCTCGTACTACTTTGTGGAATGTTCCACATGTGATCTTCAGTCAAAGTGACCAATATCTCTGGTACTTGTTCTTAAGATCCTTATTAATCTGGCCTAACCATGGTTTGGCGTGCAATTTCAGGTCTATTATATTTTTCAAGAAGGGAGGGTAGAAAGCAAGGGGGGGGGACTGTGAGCTAAGAAAAAACTTGAAGGGGGGAGTTGTTAAACCAGAAAGAAGCGTGGAGAAGAGAGGAGATGACGGAGGGATTGGTGGACAAGGAAGAAGCCACAGAAGGGAAAAATTTCTTGATTTGAGTTGAGGCATTGAGAATTTTTTTTGGGAGGGGGAAAGGATTTTCAAAGAATTTTCGGCGGGATGTGGTGATTCAGATTTTGAACTTTTATTTTTCGATTTATGAAAAAAAGGTTGGGAGCGGTTCAACCCAGGCGGTTGGTAAACCCATTGTTAGGATGTTTAGGGGGGGGACTCGGAAGCTGGTTAAAACCATTTGATTTCGGTTATGTTATTAAATGAACCATCCTGAGTTTTTTATGAAGTGTGTATGTTATCGATTTTCCGGTCCTTTAAGGATTGCGATGAGGGGGACACCCTTTGAAAGGATTTCTTGCAATTCCCACGGGGGGAGGTGGGGGGGCTTTTCTCTTTTCAAGTTGGAGTTTTCTGGATATGGATAGTTGTTATTATGTTGTAGATTAGGAAAACAAACCGTGTTTTAAAAGGAAATTATGGGAATACCCACAAGCGGGTTTTGGTATAGGATGGGTTGGTTTTTTGTCGTTTGTTGGCTTCTGGATGCTGTTCAGTGAAACGGGGGGGGTCTGCCAAGCAGCCGGAAAAGATGGCCAGAAATAAGCAAAGTTGTTCTGTGTCTTATTGCTCGAACTTGACAGTACATGGGGGACGGGAAGTTGGGCAACATAGTGTCAAGGCGCAGTGGGGGGACTGGGGTATAACCCACAAGTCCCAATCAGGAGGGGACGGTTTACGAGTTGATACGGGAATCAGGGATGTTCGGTCCGAGAGGAGGAGATAGCTAGGAGGGAAGATCAGGCACAAAACGGGGACTTAAAAAACTTTAGTGTTTTTGGATGGGGGAGGGGTCGGTGCAAAAAAAGGGGATCAGGGATGTCGGCAGAGAGAGAGGGGAGTGAAGAGGCAGGGACCCAAAGGGGGCGTGGCTAAAGGGCCAAAACAACACACCCGTGAGGATTGGCGGGTTGCCGTCGCAGGAAACGGGGATCTGGCGGTCGGTTCCCAAAATCCGTGACATTTCGTCGGGGACCGCGCTTCCCAAGATGATCTGGCGCGCGGGCAGATAAAAAAAAGGGTTCGGCGTGGTGGGAAAAACAACCTCCCCCAATTCCCGCATTGAGGAACGAACCCACATTCGTGTTGTGGCGGTGTCTACCAAACGTGGAACAAAAGTTATCACCCGCCGCTCCTATTTGTTCCCCGTTTTTTGACCAA
>PYDT01000073.1:62500-76516 GCA_004837865.1 Musa balbisiana | reverse complement strand
TTACTCGTTCTTTCAATACTTACTCGTTCTTTCAATACTTACTCGTTCTTTCAATACTTACTCGTTCTTTCAATACTTACTCGTTCTTTCAATACTTACTCGTTCTTTCAATACTTACTCGTTCTTTCAATACTTACTCGTTCTTTCAATACTTACTCGTTCTTTCAATACTTACTCGTTCTTTCAATACTTACTCGTTCTTTCAATACTTACTCGTTCTTTCAATACTTACTCGTTCTTTCAATACTTACTCGTTCTTTCAATACTTACTCGTTCTTTCAATACTTACTCGTTCTTTCAATACTTACTCGTTATTAATTAACAATCTAATGATTAGGATTAGATTCGTATGCTTAATTCTGATAAGAAATCAAATAGTGAAAGTAAAATGATTCTCTTTTGTGGGAAGCCGAGGTATCACTTCAATATATATTGATAGAATCTTTTTCTCAATTTTAAAATAGAAAGACACAGCTTTCTTCCATGTGATGTACAAATTCTCATCGAAAATAGAGATAGTTGTTTATTTCTATAAATAAAGAATAAAGAATTTGTTTTCGTATAATCAAATAATTAAGTTTCTATTTTAACATGGAACGAAAAGACAATATATAGGATGGGTAAAGGAGCCTTTCCCTTGGCTTGATCTATGGCCTGAAACTAGGAGATATAAAAAAGTCCACCAATCCCAAGGATCCATAATTAATCCAATCCTATGGATCCAACAACAAACAATAGAAGTATTGAGTTGTTTAGTCTTCGATCTTATCTTGTATATATAGGTAAGATCTGTACATCTGTACATATAAAAGATATATGCAAATACATAGTATAGAATGCTCATTCTTTTTTTTTTATTCGGCAATCGGCCCAATCTTTTTTTTAGGAAAAGATTGGGCCGACTTTAATTGCAATCAATTAGGAGAACAAACAGGAATTACTGAATTATGCACACTTACTTTTTCTCTTTATCTAGCTTATCTACTGGTTCGAATTCGAATTTGATCTCTTTCCATACTTCACAAGCAGCGGCTAGTTCAGGGCTCCATTTGCTAGCTTCACGGATAATTTCATTACCTTCACGAGCAAGATCACGTCCCTCATTACGAGCTTGTACACACGCCTCTAAAGCCACCCTATTAGCTACTGCACCAGGTGCATTTCCCCAAGGGTGTCCTAAAGTTCCTCCGCCAAACTGTAGTACGGAATCATCCCCAAAGATTTCGGTCAGAGCAGGCATATGCCAAACATGAATACCCCCTGAAGCCACGGGCAGAACACCTGGCATAGAGACCCAATCTTGAGTGAAGAAAATACCGCGACTTCGGTCTTTTTCGATATAATCATCACGTAATAAATCAACGAAACCTAAAGTCATCTCACGTTCCCCTTCCAGTTTACCTACTACTGTACCGGCGTGAATATGATCTCCACCAGACATACGTAATGCTTTAGCTAGTACACGGAAATGCATACCATGATTTTTCTGTCTATCAATAACTGCATGCATTGCGCGATGGATGTGAAGAAGTAGGCCGTTGTCACGGCAATAATGAGCCAAGCTAGTATTTGCAGTGAATCCACCAGTTAAGTAGTCATGCATTACGATAGGAACTCCTAATTCTCTGGCACATATGGCCCTTTTCATCATTTCTTCACATGTACCCGCAGTAGCATTCAAGTAATGTCCTTTGATTTCACCTGTTTCGGCCTGCGCTTTAAAAATTGCTTCGGCGCAAAATAAGAAACGATCTCTCCAACGCATAAATGGCTGTGAGTTCACGTTTTCATCATCTTTGGTAAAATCAAGTCCACCACGTAGACATTCATAAACCGCTCTACCGTAGTTTTTTGCAGATAATCCCAATTTTGGTTTAATAGTACATCCCAATAGGGGACGACCATACTTGTTCAACTTATCTCTTTCAACCTGAATGCCGTGAGGCGGGCCTTGGAAAGTTTTGGAATAAGAAGTGGGAATTCGCAGATCCTCCAGACGTAGAGCTCGTAAGGCTTTGAAACCAAATACATTACCCACAATGGAAGTAAACATGTTAGTAACAGAACCTTCTTCAAAAAGGTCTAAAGGATAAGCTACATAAGCAATATATTGATTTTCCTCCCCAACAACGGCCTCGATGTGGTAGCATCGCCCTTTGTAACGATCAAGACTGGTAAGTCCATCAGTCCACACAGTTGTCCATGTACCAGTAGAAGATTCGGCAGCTACCGCAGCCCCTGCTTCTTCGGGCGGAACTCCAGGTTGAGGAGTTACTCGGAATGCTGCCAAGATATCAGTATCTTTGACTTCGTAGTCAGGAGTATAATAAGTCAATTTGTAATCTTTAACACCAGCTTTAAATCCAACACTTGCTTTAGTCTCTGTTTGTGGTGACATAAGTCCCTCCCTACAACTCATGAATTAAGAATTCTCACAACGACAAGGTCTACTCGATATAGATTATGCGTGAATGAAACCTTTGACAAAAATTTTTCAAAAAAAAAAAGAGAAAAAAATATTAAACTAATATTATCAACTAATTTCAATGTTATGTTAAAATGAAATGGTTCATTATTAGACCATGTATTTGATTCATCAAATACATCATTATTGTATACTCTTTGATATATATGGCGCAACCCAAACCCAATGTTTGTTTTGCAAGTTTACAATAAAATCAAATGGATCTCCTTCTTATTTTGAATCTAAATACTAAGAAAAATTCACTCTTGACAGTGATATATGTTGTATATGTAAATCCTAGATGTGAAAATAGGCATAATTCATCCTAAAAGGGTATAAAGAATAGATAGGCGGAAATCCAATATCTATTCAAAAAAAAAAAGAGAAAAAAATATTAAACTAATATTATCAACTAATTTCAATGTTATGTTAAAATGAAATGGTTCATTATTAGACCATGTATTTGATTCATCAAATACATCATTATTGTATACTCTTTGATATATATGGCGCAACCCAAACCCAATGTTTGTTTTGCAAGTTTACAATAAAATCAAATGGATCTCCTTCTTATTTTGAATCTAAATACTAAGAAAAATTCACTCTTGACAGTGATATATGTTGTATATGTAAATCCTAGATGTGAAAATAGGCATAATTCATCCTAAAAGGGTATAAAGAATAGATAGGCGGAAATCCAATATCTATTCAAAAAAAAAAAGAGAAAAAAATATTAAACTAATATTATCAACTAATTTCAATGTTATGTTAAAATGAAATGGTTCATTATTAGACCATGTATTTGATTCATCAAATACATCATTATTGTATACTCTTTGATATATATGGCGCAACCCAAACCCAATGTTTGTTTTGCAAGTTTACAATAAAATCAAATGGATCTCCTTCTTATTTTGAATCTAAATACTAAGAAAAATTCACTCTTGACAGTGATATATGTTGTATATGTAAATCCTAGATGTGAAAATAGGCATAATTCATCCTAAAAGGGTATAAAGAATAGATAGGCGGAAATCCAATATCTATTCAAAAAAAAAAAGAGAAAAAAATATTAAACTAATATTATCAACTAATTTCAATGTTATGTTAAAATGAAATGGTTCATTATTAGACCATGTATTTGATTCATCAAATACATCATTATTGTATACTCTTTGATATATATGGCGCAACCCAAACCCAATGTTTGTTTTGCAAGTTTACAATAAAATCAAATGGATCTCCTTCTTATTTTGAATCTAAATACTAAGAAAAATTCACTCTTGACAGTGATATATGTTGTATATGTAAATCCTAGATGTGAAAATAGGCATAATTCATCCTAAAAGGGTATAAAGAATAGATAGGCGGAAATCCAATATCTATTCAAAAAAAAAAGAACAATGGCCAATTAGATCGAAATAATGAATCATAAATGGAGTTCGGGTTCGAATTCTATAGATAATAGAATCTAATACGGATGGTTTTTCTATAATGATAGAGAAATGAAAGAGACTTACTCGTGATTTCATGTACTTAATATTTCTTTTGAAAAAAGAAGGATTGGCTGAACTTGAAAATTTACTCATTGAATGAGTAAACGATTGAATCGTATTCGGTTGGGTGGTACCAACTAAATCAAGTGCTAACTCCCATTTATTTCTTATTGAATTAACCGATCAACTTGCTATCGGACATTTATTTTCGACTTGGCATGGCACTATTCAAAAAAAAAAGAACAATGGCCAATTAGATCGAAATAATGAATCATAAATGGAGTTCGGGTTCGAATTCTATAGATAATAGAATCTAATACGGATGGTTTTTCTATAATGATAGAGAAATGAAAGAGACTTACTCGTGATTTCATGTACTTAATATTTCTTTTGAAAAAAGAAGGATTGGCTGAACTTGAAAATTTACTCATTGAATGAGTAAACGATTGAATCGTATTCGGTTGGGTGGTACCAACTAAATCAAGTGCTAACTCCCATTTATTTCTTATTGAATTAACCGATCAACTTGCTATCGGACATTTATTTTCGACTTGGCATGGCACTATTCAAAAAAACTTTCGACATACTTTACTTTAATTATAATTATGAGAATCAATCCTACCCCTTCTAGTCCTGCGGTTTCCACACTTGAAGAACAAAACCTAGGGCGTATCGCTCAAATTATTGGCCCAGTACTGGATGTTGTTTTTCCTCCGGGCAAGATGCCTAATATTTATAACGCTTTGGTAGTTAAGGGTCGAGATACTATCGGTCAGCAAATTAATGTGACTTGTGAGGTACAACAATTATTAGGAAATAATCGAGTTAGAGCTGTAGCTATGAGTGCTACAGATGGACTGATGAGAGGAATGGAAGTGATTGACACGGGAGCTCCTCTAAGCGTTCCAGTCGGTGGAGCTACCCTCGGACGAATTTTCAACGTTCTTGGGGAGCCTGTTGATAATTTAGGTCCTGTAGATACTAGCACAACATCTCCTATTCATAGACCTGCACCTGCCTTTATACAGTTAGAGACGAAATTATCAATCTTTGAAACAGGAATTAAAGTAGTGGATCTTTTAGCTCCTTATCGCCGTGGAGGAAAAATCGGACTATTTGGAGGAGCTGGAGTAGGTAAAACAGTACTCATCATGGAATTGATCAACAACATTGCCAAAGCTCATGGAGGCGTATCTGTATTTGGCGGAGTAGGCGAACGTACTCGTGAAGGAAATGATCTTTACATGGAAATGAAAGAATCCGGAGTAATTAATGAAAAAAATATTGCAGAATCAAAAGTAGCTCTAGTCTATGGTCAAATGAATGAACCGCCGGGAGCTCGTATGAGAGTTGGTTTGACTGCCCTAACTATGGCGGAATATTTCCGGGATGTTAATGAACAAGACGTACTTCTATTCATCGACAATATCTTTCGTTTCGTCCAAGCAGGATCAGAAGTATCCGCCTTATTGGGGAGAATGCCTTCTGCAGTGGGTTATCAACCTACCCTTAGTACAGAAATGGGTTCTTTGCAAGAAAGAATTACTTCTACCAAAGAGGGATCTATAACTTCGATCCAAGCCGTTTATGTACCCGCGGACGATTTGACCGACCCTGCTCCTGCCACGACATTTGCACATTTAGATGCTACTACCGTATTATCAAGAGGATTAGCTGCCAAAGGTATTTATCCAGCAGTGGATCCTTTAGATTCAACGTCAACTATGTTACAACCTCGGATCGTTGGCGAGGAACATTATGAAACTGCGCAAAGAGTTAAGCAAACTTCACAACGTTACAAAGAACTTCAGGACATTATAGCTATTCTTGGGTTGGACGAATTATCCGAAGAAGATCGTTTAACTGTAGCAAGAGCACGAAAAATCGAGCGTTTCTTATCACAACCCTTCTTCGTGGCAGAAGTATTTACTGGTTCTCCAGGAAAATATGTTGGTCTTGCAGAAACAATTAGGGGGTTTCAACTGATCCTTTCCGGAGAGTTAGACAGTCTTCCCGAGCAGGCCTTTTATTTAGTAGGTAACATCGATGAAGCTACCGCGAAAGCTATGAACTTAGAAGAGGAGAGCAAATTGAAGAAATGACCTTAAATCTTTGTGTACTGACTCCTAATCGAATTATTTGGGACTCAGAAGTGAAAGAAATAATTTTATCTACTAATAGTGGCCAAATTGGCGTATTACCAAACCACGCCCCTATTGCCACGGCTGTAGATATAGGTCTTTTGAGAATACGCCTCAACAACGACCAATGGTTAACGGTGGCTCTGATGGGTGGTTTCGCTAGAATAGGTAATAATGAGATCACCATTTTAGGAAATGATGCGGAAATAAGTACTGACATTGATCCGCAAGAAGCTCAACAAGCTCTTGAAATAGCTGAAGCTAACTTGAGTAGAGCTGAGGGTAAGAGACAAGCAATTGAAGCGAATCTAGCTCTCAGACGAGCTAGGACACGAGTAGAGGCTGTCAATGTTATTTCCTACTAGTCAAGTCAATACATCAAAATAATAAAGAGAAGTTTTTAAAAAGTTCTTTATTATACACCACATGTTGATTCTGCCAATTGAACACAATCAAGTCTAATCTGATAAAACAAAAAAAGAAGATGGGGTAGAAAAACTTATTAGATATCATTTCATCGACTCCGGTATCTAATAAGTTCTACCTACTATTGGATTTGAACCAATGACTCCCGCCGTATGAAAGCAATACTCTAACCACTGAGTTAAGTAGGTCATTTATCACCACAAAAATAACCCATCACTTCGGGGATTATAGGTGGAATATTATTTCTAAGCAATACTAATCTGTTCTGTTAAGCGTAAATAAAATAAATAGATCAGAGAGCTATGATGTGGATTATGGAATATCCATCTTGACAAGAAATTATCTATATGTTAAGATGTCTATGACAAGGGCTATAGCTCAGTTGGTAGAGCACCTCGTTTACACGCGCGCCAATGCTTTTCAAAGGAGCCTATTATGCAACGAACATAATTGATCGTATTGAGAAATCAATGTCTTACTCCATAGGTTCGAGGGAACAAGAGAACAATAGCCTGACAAATATTTGGTTCGGTCCGATTCAGGCGCGAATTCAGTTGCCAAATCAATAGAACCCGCCATTGATTTGATAGTTGATAAGGTAAATACCAAGCCCATTCAATGCTAGGCATAATGAGTATAAGGGCCTCAAAATAACCTCTTTTCGTCCTATGAACTTTAAGGTGTATGAAGTCTCATATTCGACTGTTGCAGCGGAGCGATAGAGATTCCATTTAACTTAGGTTGATCTAGGCCGAAGGCAGACCTAAGTCAAGATAACCCTTCTTTGAAACACTTTGGTATTGCTCCTAGATCAGAATACAAATAATAAATCAGAGCACATGGAACCATCTCATTATCTTCCTCTAAAGAAAAAATATGGTGGACTAACTGATCTTTACACCAGTTGATGAAAGAGCCCAATGCAACAAAATGCATGTTGGGTCTTTGAAACAGTTCGAATCATTCGATAATAATCAGTTTGATCTGTTTTACCGAGAAGGTCTACGGTTCGAGTCCGTATAGCCCTAATCCTAATATATTATATTTTAGTTTAGTATAGTTTTCATTTCTATGGGACCAACCAAGTCTAATCCTAAGTCACATGGGTCTAGGACCTATTCTTTTCTTGGTCTTGGGTCTTGTCTTGTATTTGGAGAATCCCCCTAACTAATCACTAATCGTTTTTTGGCAGAACAAGAGCAACCTTATTGATTGATTCAGAGATAATGGAGAGATAACGAATTGGGCCTAAATCTAAATATATTAACGTTTCTTCTTCTATATTCTATGAGTTGAGTGGGTTTGTGGATTTGATTTGGTCCGTCGAATCATTCGATAATGTGTGATTCTTTCTATTTGAAAATGTTATGTAAATCATTTATGATTCCGTCGATTATACTACTCCACTCTTTGCTATGTTTCATTGTCTAGTATAGGTTTGCTGTAAAACCTTTTTCTTGTAGCGAAATCTAACCCATTGCTTGGTCTTACCATTATATTATTAAGTTATTAAGCGTTATTGCCGTAACAAAACAAACAAGTATTTTGGTTCATTCCAAATCGTAATCTTTGTTTAGTACTAGAGATTGGTCCGAAATAGAATGAATATAGTATTCATAGTATTTAATTATAGGATATTTACTTTACTATATTATAGGGTATTGATGTTTATTATAGTTATAGGCATAGAAATAGTTATAGGCATAGAAATAGTTATAGGCATAGAAATAGTTATAGGCATAGAAATAGTTATAGGCATAGAAATAGTTATAGGCATAGAAATAGTTATAGGCATAGAAATAGTTATAGGCATAGAAATAGTTATAGGCATAGAAATAGTTATAGGCATAGAAATAGTTATAGGCATAGAAATAGTTATAGGCATAGAAATAGTTATAGGCATAGAAATAGTTATAGGCATAGAAATAGTTATAGGCATAGAAATAGTTATAGGCATAGAAATAGTTATAGGCATAGAAATAGTTATAGGCATAGAAATAGTTATAGGCATAGAAATAGTTATAGGCATAGAAATAGTTATAGGCATAGAAATAGTTATAGGCATAGAAATAGTTATAGGCATAGAAATAGTTATAGGCATAGAAATAGTTATAGGCATAGAAATAGTTATAGGCATAGAAATAGTTATAGGCATAGAAATAGTTATAGGCATAGAAATAGTTATAGGCATAGAAATAGTTATAGGCATAGAAATAGTTATAGGCATAGAAATAGTTATAGGCATAGAAATAGTTATAGGCATAGAAATAGTTATAGGCATAGAAATAGTTATAGGCATAGAAATAGTTATAGGCATAGAAATAGTTATAGGCATAGAAATAGTTATAGGCATAGAAATAGTTATAGGCATAGAAATAGTTATAGGCATAGAAATAGTTATAGGCATAGAAATAGTTATAGGCATAGAAATAGTTATAGGCATAGAAATAGTTATAGGCATAGAAATAGTTATAGGCATAGAAATAGTTATAGGCATAGAAATAGTTATAGGCATAGAAATAGTTATAGGCATAGAAATAGTTATAGGCATAGAAATAGTTATAGGCATAGAAATAGTTATAGGCATAGAAATAGTTATAGGCATAGAAATAGTTATAGGCATAGAAATAGTTATAGGCATAGAAATAGTTATAGGCATAGAAATAGTTATAGGCATAGAAATAGTTATAGGCATAGAAATAGTTATAGGCATAGAAATAGTTATAGGCATAGAAATAGTTATAGGCATAGAAATAGTTATAGGCATAGAAATAGTTATAGGCATAGAAATAGTTATAGGCATAGAAATAGTTATAGGCATAGAAATAGTTATAGGCATAGAAATAGTTATAGGCATAGAAATAGTTATAGGCATAGAAATAGTTATAGGCATAGAAATAGTTATAGGCATAGAAATAGTTATAGGCATAGAAATAGTTATAGGCATAGAAATAGTTATAGGCATAGAAATAGTTATAGGCATAGAAATAGTTATAGGCATAGAAATAGTTATAGGCATAGAAATAGTTATAGGCATAGAAATAGTTATAGGCATAGAAATAGTTATAGGCATAGAAATAGTTATAGGCATAGAAATAGTTATAGGCATAGAAATAGTTATAGGCATAGAAATAGTTATAGGCATAGAAATAGTTATAGGCATAGAAATAGTTATAGGCATAGAAATAGTTATAGGCATAGAAATAGTTATAGGCATAGAAATAGTTATAGGCATAGAAATAGTTATAGGCATAGAAATAGTTATAGGCATAGAAATAGTTATAGGCATAGAAATAGTTATAGGCATAGAAATAGTTATAGGCATAGAAATAGTTATAGGCATAGAAATAGTTATAGGCATAGAAATAGTTATAGGCATAGAAATAGTTATAGGCATAGAAATAGTTATAGGCATAGAAATAGTTATAGGCATAGAAATAGTTATAGGCATAGAAATAGTTATAGGCATAGAAATAGTTATAGGCATAGAAATAGTTATAGGCATAGAAATAGTTATAGGCATAGAAATAGTTATAGGCATAGAAATAGTTATAGGCATAGAAATAGTTATAGGCATAGAAATAGTTATAGGCATAGAAATAGTTATAGGCATAGAAATAGTTATAGGCATAGAAATAGTTATAGGCATAGAAATAGTTATAGGCATAGAAATAGTTATAGGCATAGAAATAGTTATAGGCATAGAAATAGTTATAGGCATAGAAATAGTTATAGGCATAGAAATAGTTATAGGCATAGAAATAGTTATAGGCATAGAAATAGTTATAGGCATAGAAATAGTTATAGGCATAGAAATAGTTATAGGCATAGAAATAGTTATAGGCATAGAAATAGTTATAGGCATAGAAATAGTTATAGGCATAGAAATAGTTATAGGCATAGAAATAGTTATAGGCATAGAAATAGTTATAGGCATAGAAATAGTTATAGGCATAGAAATAGTTATAGGCATAGAAATAGTTATAGGCATAGAAATAGTTATAGGCATAGAAATAGTTATAGGCATAGAAATAGTTATAGGCATAGAAATAGTTATAGGCATAGAAATAGTTATAGGCATAGAAATAGTTATAGGCATAGAAATAGTTATAGGCATAGAAATAGTTATAGGCATAGAAATAGTTATAGGCATAGAAATAGTTATAGGCATAGAAATAGTTATAGGCATAGAAATAGTTATAGGCATAGAAATAGTTATAGGCATAGAAATAGTTATAGGCATAGAAATAGTTATAGGCATAGAAATAGTTATAGGCATAGAAATAGTTATAGGCATAGAAATAGTTATAGGCATAGAAATAGTTATAGGCATAGAAATAGTTATAGGCATAGAAATAGTTATAGGCATAGAAATAGTTATAGGCATAGAAATAGTTATAGGCATAGGATATTTTAGTATTTTATTACCTTTTTCTAGAGGATAGAGAACCCAAGACAAAGTGAGAGAGTTTTGTTTGTGTAAGAGCATCCTATGTCTACACCATATCTAAATAGAATCGAAATCAAAAATGTAAGTGGGATTCCATTAGATGAATCTTTAAACAAAACATGCCCCACAGCAAACAAACTCTAAACTATGCAGTTTGATTTGATCAAAATCAATTCTTGTTTCGCCTAAGATAAGAAGTTATGGATGAATTGACAATTCCGATTCGAATCGAATAATTCAGCATATTCCACATTAATAGGAGTACATTTATGTTTCTGCTTCACGAATATGATATTTTCTGGGCATTTCTAATAATATCAAGCGTTATTCCTATCTTGGCATTTGTAATTTCCGGAGTTTTAGCCCCGGTTAGTGAAGGACCAGAGAAGCTCTCTAGTTATGAATCGGGTATAGAACCCATTGGGGATGCTTGGTTACAATTTCGAATCCGCTATTACATGTTTGCTCTAGTTTTTGTTGTTTTTGATGTTGAAACGGTCTTTCTTTATCCATGGGCAATGAGTTTCGATGTATTGGGTGTATCTGTATTTATCGAAGCTTTAATTTTTGTGCTTATCCCAATTGTTGGTTCAGTTTATGCATGGCGAAAAGGAGCATTGGAATGGTCTTAACTGAATATTCAGACAATCAAAATAAAAATGAAGGAAAAGATTACATTGAGACAGTTATGAATTTGATTGAGTTTCCCTTAGTTGACAAAACAATTACCAATTCAGTTATTTCAACTACATTGAATGATCTTTCGAATTGGTCAAGACTTTCCAGTTTATGGCCGCTTCTATACGGTACCAGTTGTTGTTTCATTGAATTTGCTTCATTAATAGGCTCGCGATTCGACTTTGATCGTTATGGATTGGTACCAAGATCGAGTCCTAGACAAGCAGACCTAATTTTAACAGCCGGCACAGTAACAATGAAAATGGCTCCTTCTTTAGTAAGATTATATGAGCAAATGCCTGAACCAAAATATGTCATTGCTATGGGAGCTTGTACTATTACAGGAGGGATGTTCAGTACTGATTCTTATAGTACTGTTCGTGGAGTCGATAAGCTAATTCCTGTCGATGTCTATTTGCCGGGCTGCCCACCTAAACCAGAGGCGGTTATAGATGCTATAACGAAACTTCGTAAGAAAATATCTCGAGAAATCTTTGAAGATAGAACTGTGTCTCAACAGGAAAATCGATGTTTTACTACCAATCACAAGTTTTGTGTTCGACGCAGTACTCATACTGGAAATTATGATCAAGAATTGCTCTATCAATCACCATCTACTTCAGAGATACCTTCTGAAACATTTTTCAAATCCAAAAGTTCAGTATCTCCCCATGAATTAGTGAATCAGACAAGGTAAGGTTCTTTTGTGCAGAATAAGAAAGAAAGGGTCAATCTTTAAAAATTTCATTGTAAATTGAAATACTCATACAAATACAAATGTGGGAGAGATCAAGAAGATGCAGCAGGATCGTTTATCTGATTGGTTAGTCAACCATGATTTAGTTCATAGATCTTTGGGCTTTGATTGCCGAGGAATAGAAACTTTACAAATAAAAACCGAGGATTGGGATTCCATTGCTGTCATTTCATATGTATATGGTTACAATTATTTACGCTCCCAGTGTGCCTATGATGTAGCACCAGGCGGATTTTTAGCCAGTGTGTATCATCTTACGAGAATACAGTATGGTATAGCTAAACCAGAAGAGGTATGCATAAAAGTATTTGCCCCAAGGAATAATCCTAGAATCCCGTCTGTTTTCTGGATTTGGAGAAGTGCTGATTTTCAAGAACGCGAATCTTATGATATGTTGGGAATCTCTTATGATAATCATCCACGCCTTAAACGTATCTAGATGAGTAAATATGTAACATCTAGATGAGTAAATATGTAACATCTAGATGAGTAAATATGTAACATCTAGATGAGTAAATATGTAACATCTAGATGAGTAAATATGTAACATCTAGATGAGTAAATATGTAACATCTAGATGAGTAAATATGTAACATCTAGATGAGTAAATATGTAACATCTAGATGAGTAAATATGTAACATCTAGATGAGTAAATATGTAACATCTAGATGAGTAAATATGTAACATCTAGATGAGTAAATATGTAACATCTAGATGAGTAAATATGTAACATCTAGATGAGTAAATATGTAACATCTAGATGAGTAAATATGTAACATCTAGATGAGTAAATATGTAACATCTAGATGAGTAAATATGTAACATCTAGATGAGTAAATATGTAACATCTAGATGAGTAAATATGTAACATCTAGATGAGTAAATATGTAACATCTAGATGAGTAAATATGTAACATCTAGATGAGTAAATATGTAACATCTAGATGAGTAAATATGTAACATCTAGATGAGTAAATATGTAACATCTAGATGAGTAAATATGTAACATCTAGATGAGTAAATATGTAACATCTAGATGAGTAAATATGTAACATCTAGATGAGTAAATATGTAACATCTAGATGAGTAAATATGTAACATCTAGATGAGTAAATATGTAACATCTAGATGAGTAAATATGTAACATCTAGATGAGTAAATATGTAACATCTAGATGAGTAAATATGTAACATCTAGATGAGTAAATATGTAACATCTAGATGAGTAAATATGTAACATCTAGATGAGTAAATATGTAACATCTAGATGAGTAAATATGTAACATCTAGATGAGTAAATATGTAACATCTAGATGAGTAAATATGTAACATCTAGATGAGTAAATATGTAACATCTAGATGAGTAAATATGTAACATCTAGATGAGTAAATATGTAACATCTAGATGAGTAAATATGTAACATCTAGATGAGTAAATATGTAACATCTAGATGAGTAAATATGTAACATCTAGATGAGTAAATATGTAACATCTAGATGAGTAAATATGTAACATCTAGATGAGTAAATATGTAACATCTAGATGAGTAAATATGTAACATCTAGATGAGTAAATATGTAACATCTAGATGAGTAAATATGTA
>PYDT01000073.1:57500-60000 GCA_004837865.1 Musa balbisiana | reverse complement strand
TCTGCACCTATCCTTTTAAATTCTAGTTTTATAAACCTTTGTTTTCTCAAAATAAGGATTTGGCTCAGGATTGCCCATTTTTAATTCCAGGGTTTCTCTGAATTTGGAAGTTACCACTTAGCAGGTTTCCATACTAAGGCTCAATCCAATCAAGTCCGTAGCGTCTACCGATTTCGCCATATCCCCTTTGATACCAAGATCTAGTTGGAATTCCAACTATCTTTTTCATTTATTTTGTTTGTTTGGACCCGTTGAATTCGTTAGATAATGATTTCTATATTGAAAAAGTGTATGCTGCTGTTTGATTTTTTTGGCTATCCTCCATCAGTTCATTTATATTGAATGAACCTTGTTTCAATCAGAAATGATTCTATCATTGATGTATCCGCAATTCAATATGGATAGATATATCCAACATATATATGTTTCTCCCTCCCTTTCATTTTTACAGTGCGATTTGGAATAGTGGAACGGTCGATATTCATTCTTCTTTTTTTTGTCCTATCTCCTCCTTTTCCCATATGTTATGTCGTGGTAACTTGCAACCATGACCAAAAAATGTATTGGAACAATTAGATCTCTCTCTACCGAACAAATCATAAAACGGAGCTGCAACTTCCTATATATACAAAAAATCCGGATATTGATACAATTTATTTTATTCTACTTTGTAGTATTTCGGTAAATTTAGCTTTGCTTTGTTTATCCCTTAGTTCAGTCTTAATTTATAGTTCAGTTTTCATTTTTTATTCTGAAAAAATGAAATTTCAATAAAATCATAAAATAAAAAAAGGAGTCTTTATGTCTCGTTACCGAGGACCTCGTTTCAAAAAAATACGCCGTCTGGGGGGCTTTACCAGGACTAACTAGTAAAAGACCTAGATCCGGAAGTGATCTTAAAAACCAATTGCGTTCTGGGAAAAGATCGCAGTATCGTATTCGTCTAGAAGAAAAACAGAAATTGCGTTTTCATTATGGTCTGACAGAGCGACAATTACTTAGATATGTGCATATCGCTGGAAAAAGCCAAAGGGTCAACAGGTCAGGTTTTACTACAATTACTTGAGATGCGTTTGGATAACAGCCTTTTCCGATTGGGTATGGCTTCGACCATTCCTGGAGCCAGGCAATTAGTTAACCATAGACATATTTTAGTTAATGGTCGTATAGTGGATATACCAAGTTATCGTTGTAAACCCAGAGATATTATTACTACGAAGGATAAACAAAGATCGAAAGCTCTGATTCAAAATTATATTGCTTTATCCCCCCCCCGAGGAATTGCCAAAACATTGACTTTTGACTCATTCCAATATAAAGGAGTAGTAAATCAAATAATAGATAGTAAATGGATCGATTTGAAAATAAATGAGTTGTTAGTCGTAGAATATTATTCCCGTCAGACTTGAACCTAACGAAAATAACAAAGAAAGTTTCAGAGAATTTTGTCTCTTTTCGCCGAAATAAAATAAATAGATCTAAGGGCCTTGAGCCGCATTTTTCTCATTCACGTATCACAAATGGATCAGCAGTAAGATTTTTTTGCTCTTTCTTTTTCCGATATTTGTATTTTACGTACCACAGTAATGTAATTAGGAATAGAGAATTTCTATCAAAAAAGGTCAGGTCCTCTTGTTGGGATGATGGTATCAATTGTTATTTGATTTGATATATTGTGTTCAGTAACGTTGGTGAATTAAGAGAAACGGAAAGAGAGGGATTCGAACCCTCGGTAAACAAAAGCCTACATAGCAGTTCCAATGCTACGCCTTGAACCACTCGGCCATCTTTCCTACATAATCTTATTATTGACCAGAAACCGAGTGAATAGCGAGTCATTCATATTATTCCAGTAGGTACGACTGATGAATGGTTCCATAGGAATAATTCCTTTCAAATAAAATTTCCTATTTCTCAACAACAACTTCTCTCATCAGCTACCCCATAGATCTAGTACAAATTTATGAATCGTCCCATGGATTTTTCTATTTCAATTGTAATGGCATGGCGTATCCATGTTAGGCAAACAAAAAACAAAATGGATGCTTACCTTACTCTACTCTATTTTTTTTAATGCTTATTTCATTCTTTTTCCTCTTTGGATTATAACCAAATCAAAACTTCTCGAGTTATCAGAATCCACAATAAAATAAAGTCCTTTGTTATTCACTTAGATGAAATAGTAATAGTTCCGTTCATTGGTATACTACGAAATTGGAATGAAATCCTCCAATATTTCCTATCTCTCCTTGTCCAATCCAAACAAAAAGGGACAATTTGAACAAAAGGTACACATCTTTTTTTAGAATTAGTCTGTTTTTATGTTATTTCGTACTGTACATTCCTTTAGTTTGCGAGATCATTTACCCCTCGGGGTAATGAAAAGAATTATAGAATGAGAATGGATTGTTAATTATGCCTAGATCTCGGATAAATGCAAATTTTATTGATAAGACCTCTTCAATTGTAGCCATATCTTATTACGAATAATTCCGACAAC
>PYDT01000073.1:50000-55000 GCA_004837865.1 Musa balbisiana | reverse complement strand
TGGAAAAAAGGGATACATTTATGACAAATCTAATTCAGTTAGCATAGGGTAGATTAAGATGGGGCGCAAGTAAAAAGAATCGATTGCCGAGCCGTATGAGGTAGGAAACTCTCAAGTACGGTTCTAAGGGAAGGAACCACCTATTCCGACCGGGGAGAACAGGCCATTCTACAGGGTGATTCTGAAATTGCGGAGGCTTGGTTCGATCAAGCTGCTGAGTATTGGAAACAAGCTATAGCGCTTAGTCCAGGTAATTATATTGAAGCACATAATTGGTTGAAGATCACGAGGCGTTTCGAATAAAACCACTCTCTTTTTAATTCATTAAAATTAGTTGTTGGATCCATCAATCAAATAAAATAGATCGTTCCCATGAAAAGATCCAATCAAGAATTTTATTATATCCCTTCCTTCTAAAATCATTGTATGGTATCTCGTAGGGATAAATGATCCGAATACAATATAGAATAAAACTAATAAAGCTAATAAAAGGTACCTTCGAATGACTAAATACAGATAAGATATAGGAATGGATCTTATTAATTCTAATGAATGGTCTTGTGATTTAATTTAGAGTAAAGTAATAAGATATTCCATGGAAGTAGATTCATATGGGTATTTATACATTCAGATATAAGTACACTAGTTTGCACAAAAAAATAGTTTTTTCGTCATGCTGGGAAAGGACTTTCCAAGAGAGAAGGGGTCCGTTGGGCACCTAATCGTTATGTCATAATAGATCCGAACACTTGCCTCGGATTGACTTCAATATCATAATTGCTCTAGTGAATAACTAATAATTGCTCTAGTGAATAACTAAATAAAATAGATGGATGGGAGATAGGAAAGAAAGGGACTAATCATAACATAAATAAAATAGCTATCTTTCAGAGGTTCACTAAAAACTGTTGGCGGGTCTCTTTGTATGTGTTGTCCGGAAAGAGGAGGACTTAATGATTATTCGTTCGCCGGAACCAGAAGTGAAAATTGTTGTAGATAGGGATCCCATAAAAACGTCTTTCGAGGAATGGGCCAGACCCGGCCATTTCTCAAGAACAATAGCTAAGGGCCCTGATACTACCACTTGGATCTGGAACCTACATGCTGATGCTCACGATTTCGATAGTCATACCAGTGATTTGGAGGAGATCTCTCGAAAAGTATTTAGTGCTCATTTTGGTCAACTCTCCATTATCTTTCTTTGGCTGAGTGGCATGTACTTCCATGGCGCCCGTTTTTCCAATTATGAAGCATGGCTAAGTGATCCTACTCACATTGCACCCAGTGCCCAGGTAGTTTGGCCAATAGTAGGTCAAGAAATATTGAATGGTGATGTGGGTGGAGGTTTCCGAGGAATACAAATAACCTCCGGATTTTTTCAGATTTGGCGAGCATCTGGAATAACTAGTGAATTACAACTCTATTGTACCGCCATTGGCGCATTGGTCTTTGCATCGTTAATGCTTTTTGCTGGTTGGTTCCATTATCACAAAGCCGCCCCCAAATTGGCTTGGTTCCAAGATGTAGAATCTATGTTAAATCACCACTTAGCGGGGTTACTAGGACTTGGGTCTCTTTCTTGGGCGGGACACCAAATCCATGTATCTTTACCGATTAACCAATTTCTCGACGCTGGAGTTGATCCTAAAGAGATACCACTTCCTCATGAATTTATCTTGAATCGGGACCTTTTGGCTCAACTTTATCCCAGTTTTGCCGAGGGAGCAACCCCCTTTTTCACCTTGAATTGGTCAAAATACGCGGAATTTCTTACTTTTCGTGGAGGATTGGACCCAATAACAGGTGGTCTATGGCTGACCGATATTGCACACCATCATTTAGCTATTGCAATTCTTTTCCTGATCGCTGGTCATATGTATAGAACCAACTGGGGCATTGGTCATGGCATTAAAGACATTTTAGAGGCTCATAAAGGTCCATTTACAGGCCAGGGCCATAAAGGACTCTATGAAATCCTAACAACGTCGTGGCATGCTCAATTATCTCTTAACCTGGCTATGTTAGGCTCTTTAACCATTATTGTAGCTCACCATATGTATTCCATGCCTCCCTATCCATACCTAGCTATTGACTATGGTACACAACTTTCGTTGTTCACACATCACATGTGGATCGGTGGGTTTCTCATAGTTGGTGCTGCTGCACATGCAGCAATTTTTATGGTAAGAGATTACGATCCAACTACTCGATACAACGATCTATTAGATCGTGTCCTTAGACACCGCGATGCAATCATATCACATCTTAACTGGGCATGTATATTTCTGGGTTTTCACAGTTTTGGCTTGTATATTCATAATGATACCATGAGCGCTTTAGGGCGTCCACAAGATATGTTTTCAGATACCGCTATACAATTACAACCCATCTTTGCTCAATGGGTACAAAACACCCATGCTTTAGCACCCGGCATAACAGCTCCTGGTGCAACAGCAAGTACCAGCTTAACTTGGGGAGGTGGTGAGTTGGTAGCAGTAGGCGGCAAAGTCGCTTTGTTACCTATTCCATTAGGAACCGCAGACTTCTTAGTCCATCATATTCATGCATTTACGATCCACGTGACTGTATTGATACTACTGAAAGGTGTTCTATTTGCTCGCAGTTCCCGTTTGATACCTGATAAAGCAAATCTTGGTTTTCGTTTTCCTTGTGATGGACCTGGAAGAGGGGGGACATGTCAAGTATCTGCCTGGGATCATGTCTTCTTAGGTCTATTCTGGATGTACAATGCGATTTCCGTAGTTATTTTCCATTTCAGTTGGAAAATGCAGTCGGATGTTTGGGGTACTATAAGTGATCAAGGGGTAGTAACTCATATTACAGGAGGAAACTTTGCGCAGAGTTCCATTACTATTAATGGGTGGCTTCGAGATTTCTTATGGGCACAGGCATCTCAGGTAATTCAGTCTTATGGTTCTTCATTATCTGCATATGGTCTCTTTTTCTTAGGTGCTCATTTTGTCTGGGCTTTCAGTTTAATGTTTCTATTCAGTGGCCGTGGTTATTGGCAAGAACTCATTGAATCCATCGTTTGGGCTCATAACAAATTAAAAGTTGCTCCTGCTACTCAGCCTAGAGCCTTGAGCATTGTACAAGGACGTGCTGTAGGAGTAACCCATTACCTTCTGGGTGGAATTGCCACAACATGGGCATTCTTCTTAGCAAGAATTATTGCAGTAGGATAATGGCTAGGAGGATTTGAAAGGCATTATGGCATTAAGATTTCCGAGGTTTAGCCAAGGCTTAGCTCAGGACCCCACTACTCGTCGTATTTGGTTTGGTATTGCTACCGCACATGACTTCGAGAGTCATGATGATATTACTGAGGAACGTCTTTATCAGAACATTTTTGCTTCTCACTTTGGGCAATTAGCAATAATCTTTCTGTGGACGTCCGGAAATCTCTTTCATGTAGCTTGGCAAGGAAATTTTGAGTCATGGATACAAGACCCTTTACATGTAAGACCTATTGCTCATGCAATTTGGGATCCTCATTTTGGTCAACCAGCTGTAGAAGCCTTTACTCGAGGAGGTGCTACCGGTCCAGTGAATATCGCTTATTCCGGTGTTTATCAGTGGTGGTATACAATCGGATTACGCACTAATGAAGATCTTTATACTGGAGCTCTTTTTCTATTATTTCTTTCTGCTATATCCTTAATAGCGGGTTGGTTACACTTACAACCAAAATGGAAACCAAGCGTTTCGTGGTTCAAAAATGCCGAATCTCGTCTAAATCATCATTTGTCAGGACTTTTCGGAGTGAGTTCTTTGGCTTGGACAGGACATTTAGTTCATGTCGCTATTCCAGGATCCAGGGGACAGTACGTCAGATGGAATAATTTTTTAGATGTATTACCCTATCCTCAAGGGTTGGGACCACTTTTTACGGGTCAGTGGAATCTTTATGCCCAAAACCCTGATTCGAGTAGCCATTTATTTGGTACTTCCCAAGGAACAGGAACTGCCATTCTAACCCTTCTCGGTGGATTTCATCCACAAACGCAAAGTTTATGGCTGACCGATATTGCTCATCATCATTTAGCTATTGCATTTATTTTCCTGATCGCTGGTCATATGTATAGAACTAACTTCGGGATTGGGCACAGTATCAAAGATCTTTTAGAAACACATATTCCTCCAGGGGGTCGATTAGGGCGTGGGCATAAGGGTCTTTATGACACAATCAATAATTCGCTTCATTTTCAATTAGGTCTTGCTCTAGCCTCTTTAGGGGTTATTACTTCCTTAGTAGCTCAACACATGTACTCTTTACCTGCTTATGCATTCATAGCACAAGACTTTACTACTCAAGCTGCGTTATATACTCATCACCAATACATCGCAGGGTTTATCATGACAGGAGCCTTTGCTCATGGAGCTATATTCTTCATTAGAGATTACAATCCAGAACAGAATGAGGATAATGTATTGGCAAGAATGTTAGACCACAAAGAAGCTATCATATCTCATTTAAGTTGGGCCAGCCTGTTTCTTGGGTTCCATACCTTGGGCCTTTATGTTCATAACGATGTTATGCTCGCTTTTGGTACTCCGGAAAAACAAATCTTGATTGAACCTATATTTGCCCAATGGATACAATCCGCTCATGGTAAGACTTCATATGGGTTCGATGTACTCTTATCTTCAACGAATGGCCCAGCATTCAATGCAGGTCGAAGCATATGGTTACCGGGCTGGTTGAATGCTGTTAATGAGAATAGTAATTCACTCTTCTTAACAATAGGTCCTGGGGACTTCTTGGTTCATCATGCTATTGCTCTAGGTTTGCATACAACTACATTGATTTTAGTAAAAGGTGCTTTAGATGCACGTGGTTCCAAGTTAATGCCAGATAAAAAGGATTTCGGTTATAGTTTTCCTTGCGACGGCCCAGGACGCGGCGGTACTTGTGATATTTCTGCTTGGGACGCATTTTATTTGGCAGTTTTCTGGATGTTAAATACCATTGGGTGGGT
>PYDT01000073.1:37500-45000 GCA_004837865.1 Musa balbisiana | reverse complement strand
ATTTGAACCCTGAATTGTCCTATGACTCATATTACAGTTACAGAGTATATCTTTTAACGGGTCAAACAAACAAAAAAAAGAAAATTCACTGTTTTTTCCTGCCCCTAAACTAGATTAAATATTTAAATAATGGTAGACTGGAAATGAAAGTAAAGTCCCTTTCTCGCATTCGTTCTCTATTGCATTGGCGGAAGAACAAAACAATATCTGATTCTGAAATCAAGGAAAGATATTGAAAAATATATTTTCGAAATAAACTTTTACTTTTATATGTAGCGGAAAAGAATATCGATTTATTCCCATGGAGCATTCGGTAAGAAGAAGATTCATTAAATCGGAAATATCGACAAATTCCTGACTTGCGTGGTCTAAGGAAATAAAAAAATCCGCTTGTACAATTTCATCTATATCGAATTTAAATATCAGAATAGCCGATAGAGTCGTCATTCAATGGGTTAGGTCCACTTACTTTTTATTGATTTAGAATTTGATGCTGGGTTTGATAAAAACAATGGAGAAGTAAGAATACTTTGGTTTGGCGATTCATAATAGCGATTGGACATCTAGAATATTCCTGTCCAAAAACAAAAATTTGAATAATTAGACATGAAGAGGACTACTTTGTCAGTACAGAGTAGACTAGTTCTAATAACTACAATTATTCATTATTATTTATACTAATAATAATGTATACTAATAATAATGAATAATGTTTCACTTTTTAACTATAACTCGTAATAATCAGAAGTCATTATAATGGTGGTTACCCTTTTCTTTTTAGAAATAAAAAGAAATCTCTATTCTCCACCGAAAAACAAAGACTAAAACTTTAGTTTAGTGGAAAAAGCCCCTTATCGGATTTGAACCGATGACTTACGCCTTACCATGGCGTTACTCTACCACTGAGTTAAAAGGGCTTGTTTTATTCGATTCATGAATTATAGCCTTTTTCCATTATGAGTCTACTGCATAATATATGTACATGATATATACATATATGCACATAATATATACATAGTTCATTTAGGAGCAATCAATTTGATTTACCCCCCAAAAGTAAAAAGTGGGCAAATTTTTTATTTTTTTTTTGATAAAAATAATGCAGTGAATTGTTTCAAGACCGACCCCGCTTGTTTACCTTTACTGACCCATCAAAACAAGATTCACATGATTGATACATGTACCAATCTGACATCGACATAGATTCGATAGATTTTCTTGAATCATGTGATGAGGGTATTCGTACCCTGAACCGAATTCTTATAAAAAAATAAAAAAGAAAAAAGGAAAATTTCTATCGTTTTTAAATTTTCTGACTTAATGTGAGATAGTGATAGGCATATTTTATCTGAACAATGAACGAAGCAATGAGTTAAGTTAAAATTAATGAGTTAAAATTGAAGAAAAGAAATTAAGTGGGGTTCTACCCCCTTTTCTGTTCTGTCGGACCAATCACTGCCTGAACTGACGGAGTCCTGTACCTCCTTTCGCTATATAAAATAGTATGGGATGGTTCATTCATGAACCATCAAATCCAAAACAAAATTCTATGGAATCATAACATAAAAGTAGAAAAGAGTGTTCAGATCTAGTCATATCATTAGATTATATTGACAATTCCAAAAAACTACTCATACTATCATCATAGTATGATGACAGTTGGGCGGATATGCCCCTATCGTCTAGTGGTTCAGGACATCTCTCTTTCAAGGAGGCAGCGGGGATTCGACTTCCCCTGGGGGTACTACGAAAGGAAGTTGATCATGGATTATCAATAAGCCTAGAAGGAATTCTTCCTGGGTCGATGCCCGAGCGGTTAATGGGGACGGACTGTAAATTCGTTGGCGATATGTCTACGCTGGTTCAAATCCAGCTCGGCCCAAAAATTCGCCGCTCCATGAATATGATATAACCAATGATATAACCAATTTGTCCCCCAGAAACAAAAATACCTGATCCGTAAAAGAGAAAGAGTCCATTTTTGTTTCTCTATCCATGTTTTTCTCATTCGTTCTGATCTTTTCTTTCTAACGATCTAGATTCATAATACTTAATCAAAGCAAAGATTATGAAAGGAAAAATCGTTTTTTCTCAATGAAAGGTTGATTATCCATTTTGGCAAGTGAATTGTTTCAAGACCGACCCCGCTTGTTTACCTTTACTGACCCATCAAAACAAGATTCACATGATTGATACATGTACCAATCTGACATCGACATAGATTCGATAGATTTTCTTGAATCATGTGATGAGGGTATTCGTACCCTGAACCGAATTCTTATAAAAAAATAAAAAGAAATCTCTATTCTCCACCGAAAAACAAAGACTAAAACTTTAGTTTAGTGGAAAAAGCCCCTTATCGGATTTGAACCGATGACTTACGCCTTACCATGGCGTTACTCTACCACTGAGTTAAAAGGGCTTGTTTTATTCGATTCATGAATTATAGCCTTTTTCCATTATGAGTCTACTGCATAATATATGTACATGATATATACATATATGCACATAATATATACATAGTTCATTTAGGAGCAATCAATTTGATTTACCCCCCAAAAGTAAAAAGTGGGCAAATTTTTTATTTTTTTTTTTTTTTGATAAAAATAATGCAGTGAATTGAAAAAAAATAAACACAGGTTACTAGTAATCCGTGTCACTTTCACTATAGTCCATATCTATGTGTTCTATGTGTATATGATATCGTGTATATGATATCAGTTAGTATATCATTCGTGTCTCTGTTACAACGCGACGAAGAAAATGTTTTTCTGAAACCATTAAGAATATGTATACCATACACCTCGCTGGGATTGTAGTTCAATTGGTCAGAGCACCGCCCTGTCAAGGCGGAAGCTGCGGGTTCGAGCCCCGTCAGTCCCGAACTAGGATCCGACCGATGAATGGAGAAATGAATTTCTCTATTTTCCGTGAAAAAGGAGACAGGGAGCAAGATCTAATCCCCAGTGGAGATCCTTATTTCTTTTGTTTTTCATTTCGCATTTATCATCAGACAAATACAGGAATTTCCATTTATTCCACTAGTGCCGAGTGATAAGGGAGAGACATAACATATATAGATTCGTACAATCGGTGGTATTCCTATATTTAGTATTTTAAGAGATACTCGTCTGACTTTCTTTTTCGATTTTCTTGATAAATGAAATAGAATAGAGTGCTCCTATTTTTACCGAGAGTACATACGCAAATTGTATTCGTTTATTGTACAATACATAATGAACTTAACATAATTACCTCGACAGAGTACTTGTCAGGTTAAACGACAACCCTTTTTAGCTTCGACTTTGTTTGTGTATCCTCAATGACTAATTGGAAACAATCTATCTCATTCTCATTTAAATTGCACACTTAATTTTTGATGTATGCCTTCCAGTCCCAATCGAAGAAAGAGATACTAATCAAATAAAGAAAAGACCAAG
The DNA here is from genome assembly GCA_004837865.1 of Musa balbisiana. Taxonomy (NCBI): domain Eukaryota; kingdom Viridiplantae; phylum Streptophyta; class Magnoliopsida; order Zingiberales; family Musaceae; genus Musa; species Musa balbisiana. The sequence continues at coordinate 41,560 of PYDT01000073.1, read as the reverse complement.
CAACGTTCCTTTTTATTAAATTTGTTGGAATTATATTAGATCTTTTATACTTAACCCGTCCTTTTTCCATCTCACTTCTACTCTTTGGATCTGTGTGTGATTCATAGAATACCAGTCATATAATACCTCATAATTGTATGTACATAATTGTATGTATAAGTATAACGAAGGAGGAGTATATAAGGAAGACGGTAGGGTTATTTATAGAAAAGAAAAAGTGGAAAAGGATGCAAATTCAATGGGATTCTTTATTGGATCAGGAGTCCCATTTCAGATTTAGTATGGATAAAGGATCTTCCTATGTTATACTATTCAATTCTCGACGATGAATCGATTTGATAGATCAGATATTGTTATTCATAATATTGATCCGATTCAGTATCATCAGGATGCAATTCATCCCATTGAATTTAAAGGAATCAAATTTCTCATCTCTATGGGATTAGATCCCGAGTTATTGCGAAGTAAAAAAACAATGAGATTATGGAAGTAAATATTCTCGCATTTATTGCTACTGCACTGTTCATTCTAGTTCCTACTGCCTTTTTACTTATCATCTACGTAAAAACAGTCAGTCAAAATGATTAATTTGACTGAAACTTGATTTATTAGTTCTTATCATGATTGAATAAATGAAAGAAACGGATTCAAACTCCAAGTCTTAAATGAAATGATCTGTCTGGAATCATAAGTATCTGAGATAATAAGTATCTGAGATAGTAGTATCTGAGCCGAGATAGTATGGTATAGTATTTATTATCCTATTAATGATTTTCATAGAAAGTTGTACTGTATACAGATATAGGCTTTTATATAGAGAAAGCCTATATCTAGGTCAATATACAATATGTATGTACATAGATTAGATGTATATCTAAATAGTACATCAAAATAACAGTCCAATTCTATTATTTTTTGGCTACATTTACTTGTGTGGATTTCGATCAATTCAAAATAATTGAAGGCCAACTCTTCTAATTCCTGGTTTTCTTAGAATTTATATATATATAGGTATAGGTCCCGAGATCTATCAAAGGAATCAATGGAGCAAGACAAAAATAGTATGGGCATATTCTACTATAAATTAAATTAAATAAAAAAAAGATAAAAGAAAACGAAACCAAAGAAAAGAATCTTTTTCTTTTTTAGATTTCCCATCTCAAGAAGTCATTGCTTGATCCATTAACAGATGATCTGCGGAGTTCTATTCCATGATAACTTCTTCAGATTTGAAAAAGAAGTAGATTAATAGAGTAGACCTTCCCAATTTTTTATGCTTAAACATGACATGAGATGAGTCAAAAAAAGCATAAAAAAATCTCTAGGAGTCTAAAAAAAAGGTGAAATGCGCGATATGTGGATCGCTCAACGGAAGAAAGATCTAATCTTATTATGTGTAGAACCTCTTTGGACAACAACTAGTCATTTCCAATAGAAAGTATGTATTGTCGTAATCTAATATAATTAGAATAGCGGAACGGCTTTCTCTTCTCTTAGAACAGTAAAAGTAAAGAAAGAGGGAAACAAATAAAGAAAAAAAGAAAAAACCAATTTCAGATTTTTTCTTTTTGTAATATCCATAATTCTGGTAAGAGCTGGTTTATCAAAATAGAATATTTAGGAAGAATTCGGTTGGAAAAAATTTCCTATCATGCGTAGATTTAGGTTTCGAAATACAACTATAGTAATCATTCATTCTTTGATCGAATGGTTATTATTCATTATTGTATTTTCTTATTCATTACTGTATTTCAGTATAATTTTGAAACAGAGACATTCTTTTTTAAAGCTTTGCAAAACGATCAATTAAACAATTGATAGAATTCAATTACTCAATCGATTACTCGATTAGTAGTACCCCTAGAGTCCACTCCTTCCCCATACTACGAGTGAGAGGGAAAATGTAAAGACTACCATTAAAGCAGCCCAAGCGAGACTTACTATATCCATATAAATTATGTCTCCTATCTCTATGAAGGAATTATTCCATTATTGATCAATAATCATAGTGGAATCAATGGCACAGAGTCAAAATGGAATTCTGACTTAACTTAAGGCTATTGATGAACCAATCCAATGAATCTACTCGTAACAAGATTATAAGATTTCTGGTAGAATCGGGAAGCATTAAGCATAAATACAATACACACACCTTTTCTCGGAAAATGAAATAGCAAAGGAATACTCCTATCCCAATGGAACATGTAGGAGTACTAAGACCTATTGTTTGTTACCCTTTTTCATAAGCAAAAGACATCAAAATATACCATCAAGATAGATAACTATCTATCAGATACCTCTATTTCCTATTTGATCTAAGCCTTACTGTTTTTTTGTGAAAGAATGGGGAGACACCATCACCAGTATTACATACATTCTTTCTTTTTTCGTAATCCCCCTATCCTACACGGGCAAAGAAATTTTTTGTTTCTTCAACTTTTACTTTTACTCTTTACTCAATAAGAGCCGACCAACTATCCTGATTGAATGTTTGAGTACTCAGAGACTCTCGTGAGTCTGGATACAAAGTATCTTCAGTCCTTTCCACAACTTCTAAATTGATTTCCCATCAGCCTATCCAATCGAATTCCAGACAGAGTCAGTAGACACAACGGTGGTAGTGTAAGATAATTAGGAATTCTTGATAGTCTTTCGTACAATCTCTTCTTCAATCCTAGTAGCAAAAATGGAGTGTCCTTTAGGAACCTTTGGATACCAAGATTTCCGACCTCTTACTTTCGTAGTTTTGAATCCCAGAATTTACTTTCACTATTTATTTATTCTATTTATAACTCTTAATTTATAACTCTTTATTTATTCTACTTTTATTTATTCTACTTATAAAATAAATGTCCGAACCAATCATAATCATATTAAAATCATAATCATATTAATAAGTAAGGCTTACTTCATCCCTATTTGTACCGGTTTGGGCCACACCCAAAGCCCGGATTTTGAGAAAAAAATTGACTTTCTTTAAAAAAAATTGACTTTCTTTATAGAACTACAGATTCTAAAAATAAAGTATCGATAGGCTTATCCTTTTGCCTCTCCTTCTCCGGGGACAGAATTCGTCGAGTTAAATCAGCAGAATAAGAAATCCCAAGTTTTTGTTGATCAGGCGACACCCAGATTTGAACTGGGGATAAAGGATTTGCAGTCCCCCGCCTTACCACTTGGCCATGTCGCCAAACCAAATTCGATCCAAATAAGATAAAAAATAGATTTCTGGTCAAAGACTTAAAAATTAAGGGCAAATTGGAACCATTAACTATTTGTTTTGTTGTTTTGAATTAGTGAAAGGTTCTTCAATTTGTATCTCAAATTGTTGCGTTTCCTTAATGGCATAACAAAATCAAATTGATTTATGACTAATCAGTATCAATTATTTTCAATAATCAATCTTTTTCAATTTCAATTATAACAATATAAATTATAACAATATATATGTGTATATGTAAACCTCAAAACAGAAATTGTTACACAGATACCGCTCTTATGTACATATCCCATATCCCTATAGAGAATCGTCATGCCTTCTTTTTTCATTTTCTATATGCAATAGAAAAAATAGGAATTATGATATAGTGCGACCTGACTTCTGTTGCCACAAGTGAAATTACGATAAAAGATGTGATATGCGGACAGGTAGATAGCTATATTGGCATGCACTTAATAAATATTACTCCTATTACGCAATTCAATCATATTCTATATATTCTACTAGCAAAAAAATAATTCGAAATTTTTTTGAACATGAAATGAAACTCAAATAAAATTAAGTATGCTAAAAAGGGAAACTCTATATTGTTCCTGTCTTTCTTTATCTCATTCATAGAGATTCAATTTCATCCTGAATCCATTTATTTTTTGGTACCCAATCAATCTGATCGTTATATCATAATAATAGGTGATCGTTATATCATAATAATAGGTAGAAATTGAATCATAATAATAGGTAGAAATTGAATGAATTTTTATATTCTATATAAGACTCCATAAGTGTAAGTGACAGAATTTTTCCGGGAATGCTTTATCAATCCATTTCCATTTGTACCTG
>PYDT01000073.1:0-32500 GCA_004837865.1 Musa balbisiana | reverse complement strand
AGAAACTGTCATCCCATTCAATCCGATTGGGGTGCCCCCGGCTCTGACATGTGTTTTGGGAGAAGTAAAAGTAACACGAAACTCAGAATTATAGGTGTATTCAATACTTCCAAATGCAAGGGGAATTGATCCATGGTCGATTCCGTATAAATAGGAATTGCTAGTTATACCTCGTGAAAAAAAACACTTTTTGTGGAATCAGCTATTCCATTTCTTATAGAGATTCTGTTTAAGCAAGCAAATATAGCATGGTTTACAGAAGTCTATCTATCGCATATATGCTTCAAGGGGCATCATGGGATAACCATCGAGGTGAGTAGGGACCTAAAGGATCGAATAGAACGATATATAGACAAGTAAATCCCTTACGGTCCCAAAGTATTCTTTTAAGGGGATTCATCATTGACGGGAAGTAGACTACTCAAAAATCTACATTTTTATTTTGTCATAAGTAATTCGGAAAATTAAAAGTAAAAAAAGAAGAATGAATCGTTGGTCCTTAGTGGAACTTGAGTAGGAGTAGTTCTTTGTTTGTAGGGTTTTTCGAACAAACTTTTAAAATAAGGAAGAATCCCCTTTTGAGGTAACTACTTGAGCGGATGAAGGAAACCTTCACGTCCGATTTTAAAAGGGGGAATCCATCCTACAGGAACCTATCTCGATTTTTCTTTTGCTAGGCCCATAGCGAAAAAACCTACTTTCTTACGATTACGAGGTTTATTCGAATATGAAATCCAATCTCGGAAATACAGCATACCACTTTTTTTTACTACCCAAGGCTTCGAGGCATTTCGAAATCGAGAAATCTCTACAGGAGCAGGTGCTATCAGAGAACAATTAGCCGATTCAGATTTGCGAATTATTACAGGTAATTCATTAGTAGAATGGAAGGAATTAGGGGAGGAGGGGTCCACTGGAAATGAATGGGAAGATAGAAAAATTAGAAGAAGAAAGGATTTTTGGTTAGACGCATGGAATTAGCTAAACATTTATTCGAACAAATGTAGAACCAGAATGATGGTTTTGTGCTTATTACCAGTTCTTCCTCCCGAGTTGAGACCAATCATTCAGATAGATGGGGGTAAACTAATGAGTTCGGATATTAATGAACTCTATAGACGAGTTATCTATCGGAATAATACTCTTACCGATCTATAGCAACAAGTAGATCTACGCCAGGGGAATAGTAATGTGTCAGGAGAAATTGGTACAAGAGGCCGTGGATACACTTCTTGATAATGGATCCGTGGACAACCAATGAGGGATGGTCATAATAAAGTTTACAAGTCATTTTCAGATGTAATTGAAGGCAAAGAGGGAAGATTTCGTGAGACTCTGCTTGGTAAACGTGTCGATTATTCGGGACGTTTCCGTCATTGTCGTGGGTCCTTCGCTTTCATTACATCAGTGTGGATTACCTCGAGAAATAGCAATAGAGCTTTTCCAAACATTTGTAATTCGTGGTCTAATCAGACAACATGTTGCTTCTAACATAGGAATTGCTAAAAGTAAAATTCGGAAAAAGAACCCATTGTATGGGAAATACTTCAAGAAGTTATGCGGGGGCATCCTGTATTATTGAATAGAGCACCCACCCTGCACAGATTAGGCATACAGGCGTTCCAACCCTTTTAGTGGAGGGACGCGCTATTTGTTTACATCCATTAGTTGTAAGGGCTTCAATGCAGACTTTGATGGGGATCAAATGGCTGTTCATGTACCTTTATCTTTGGAAGCTCAAGCGGAGGCTCGTTTACTTATGTTTTCTCATATGAATCTCTTGTCTCCAGCTATTGGGGATCCTATTTCCGTACCAACTCAAGATATGCTTATCGGACTCTATTTATTAACGATCGGGAATCGTCGAGGTATTTGTGCAAATAGGTATAATCCATATAGATATAGTTGCGGAAACTACCAAAATAAAAAGGTTGACAATAAAAAAAATGACTATAGGTATACGAAGAAGAAAGGATTTTTTGGTTAGACGCATGGAATTAGCTAAACATTTTATTCGAACAAATGTAGAACCAGAATGGATGGTTTTGTGCTTATTACCAGTTCTTCCTCCCGAGTTGAGACCAATCATTCAGATAGATGGGGGTAAACTAATGAGTTCGGATATTAATGAACTCTATAGACGAGTTATCTATCGGAATAATACTCTTACCGATCTATTAGCAACAAGTAGATCTACGCCAGGGGAATTAGTAATGTGTCAGGAGAAATTGGTACAAGAGGCCGTGGATACACTTCTTGATAATGGGATCCGTGGACAACCAATGAGGGATGGTCATAATAAAGTTTACAAGTCATTTTCAGATGTAATTGAAGGCAAAGAGGGAAGATTTCGTGAGACTCTGCTTGGTAAACGTGTCGATTATTCGGGACGTTCCGTCATTGTCGTGGGTCCTTCGCTTTCATTACATCAGTGTGGATTACCTCGAGAAATAGCAATAGAGCTTTTCCAAACATTTGTAATTCGTGGTCTAATCAGACAACATGTTGCTTCTAACATAGGAATTGCTAAAAGTAAAATTCGGGAAAAAGAACCCATTGTATGGGAAATACTTCAAGAAGTTATGCGGGGGCATCCTGTATTATTGAATAGAGCACCCACCCTGCACAGATTAGGCATACAGGCGTTCCAACCCTTTTTAGTGGAGGGACGCGCTATTTGTTTACATCCATTAGTTTGTAAGGGCTTCAATGCAGACTTTGATGGGGATCAAATGGCTGTTCATGTACCTTTATCTTTGGAAGCTCAAGCGGAGGCTCGTTTACTTATGTTTTCTCATATGAATCTCTTGTCTCCAGCTATTGGGGATCCTATTTCCGTACCAACTCAAGATATGCTTATCGGACTCTATTTATTAACGATCGGGAATCGTCGAGGTATTTGTGCAAATAGGTATAATCCATATAGATATAGTTGCGGAAACTACCAAAATAAAAAGGTTGACAATAAAAAAAATGACTATAGGTATACGAAAAAGAAAGAACCCTATTTTTCTAGTTCCTATGATGCACTTGGAGCTTATCAACAGAAACGAATTAGTTTAGATAGTCCTTTGTGGCTCCGATGGAGACTAGATCAACGTGTCATTGGCTCAAGAGAAGTTCCCATCGAAGTTCAATATGAATCTTTGGGTACTTATCATGAGATTTATGGGCACTATCTAATAGAAGGAAGTGTAACAAAGGAAATCCGTTGTATATACATTCGAACTACTCTTGGTCATATTTCTTTTTATCGGGAAATAGAAGAAGCCATACAGGGGTTTTGTCGAGCCTACTCATACGCTATCTAAACTAAGAAATCAGATTAGGCGATGTTCGTGCCCATGGGAATTCGGGTCTCCCCAATTTCACTGGTATCATAATTTCTTAATTTCTGCGTGAATCAAGATTGAGATTGAGGAAAGGAAGTTTTCGAATCACTAACTCAGGTCCATTGTCGAATCCTACTTAGCAGAATAAATATAAGAGGTACTGTACTTATGGCAGAACGGGCCGATCTGGTCTTTCACAATAAAGTGATAAATGGAACTGTTATGAAACGACTTATTAGCAGGTTAATAGATCATTTCGGAATGGCATATACATCACATATCTTGGATCAAGTAAAGACTTTGGGTTTCCAACAAGCCACTGCTACATCTATTTCATTAGGAATTGATGATCTTTTAACAATCCCTTCTAAGGGATGGTTAGTCCAAGACGCTGAACAACAAAGTTTTATTTTGGATAAACACCATCATTATGGGAATGTACACGCGGTAGAAAAATTACGTCAATCCATTGAGATATGGTATGCTACAAGTGAATATTTGAGACAAGAAATGAATCCTAATTTTCGGATGACTGATCCTTCTAATCCAGTATATCTAATGTCCTTTTCGGGAGCTAGAGGAAATGCATCTCAGATACACCAATTAGTAGGTATGAGAGGATTAATGTCGGATCCCCAAGGACAAATGATTGATTTACCCATTCAAAGCAATTTACGTGAAGGACTTTCTTTGACAGAATATATAATTTCCTGTTATGGAGCCCGCAAAGGAGTTGTAGATACTGCTGTACGAACATCAGATGCTGGATACCTCACACGTAGACTTGTTGAAGTAGTTCAACATATTATTGTACGTAGAACAGATTGTGGCACTATCCGAGGTATTTCCGTGAGTCCTCGAAATGGGATGACGGAAAAAATTTTTGTCCAAACACTAATTGGTCGTGTATTAGCAGACGATATATATATCGGTCTACGATGCCTTGCCACTCGAAATCAAGATATGCTTATCGGACTCTATTTATTAACGATCGGGAATCGTCGAGGTATTTGTGCAAATAGGTATAATCCATATAGATATAGTTGCGGAAACTACCAAAATAAAAAGGTTGACAATAAAAAAAATGACTATAGGTATACGAAAAAGAAAGAACCCTATTTTTCTAGTTCCTATGATGCACTTGGAGCTTATCAACAGAAACGAATTAGTTTAGATAGTCCTTTGTGGCTCCGATGGAGACTAGATCAACGTGTCATTGGCTCAAGAGAAGTTCCCATCGAAGTTCAATATGAATCTTTGGGTACTTATCATGAGATTTATGGGCACTATCTAATAGAAGGAAGTGTAACAAAGGAAATCCGTTGTATATACATTCGAACTACTCTTGGTCATATTTCTTTTTATCGGGAAATAGAAGAAGCCATACAGGGGTTTTGTCGAGCCTACTCATACGCTATCTAAACTAAGAAATCAGATTAGGCGATGTTCGTGCCCATGGGAATTCGGGTCTCCCCAATTTCACTGGTATCATAATTTCTTAATTTCTGCGTGAATCAAGATTGAGATTGAGGAAAGGAAGTTTTCGAATCACTAACTCAGGTCCATTGTCGAATCCTACTTAGCAGAATAAATATAAGAGGTACTGTACTTATGGCAGAACGGGCCGATCTGGTCTTTCACAATAAAGTGATAAATGGAACTGTTATGAAACGACTTATTAGCAGGTTAATAGATCATTTCGGAATGGCATATACATCACATATCTTGGATCAAGTAAAGACTTTGGGTTTCCAACAAGCCACTGCTACATCTATTTCATTAGGAATTGATGATCTTTTAACAATCCCTTCTAAGGGATGGTTAGTCCAAGACGCTGAACAACAAAGTTTTATTTTAGTTCAAAATAATCAATATGTAGAATCAGAACAAGTGATTGCTGAGATTCGTGCTGGAACGTCCACTTTTCATTTTAAAGAGAAGGTACGAAAACATATTTATTCTGAATCAGAGGGAGAAATGCACTGGAGTACCGATGTCCACCATGCACCTGAATATACATATGGTAATGTTCATCTATTATCAAAAACGAGTCATTTATGGATATTAGCGGGAGGTCCGTGCAGATCGAGTATAGTGTCTTTTTCGCTCCACAAGGATCAAGATCAAATGAATGTTTATTCTTTTTCTGTCGAAGAAAGATATATCTCCGACCTATCAATGACTAATGGTCGAATAAGACATAAATTGTTGGATACTTCTGGTAAAAAAGATAAGAAAATTATTGACTATTCAATAAGACCTGATCAAACGATGTCTAATGGTCATTGGAATTTCATATATCCTTCTAATCCAGTATATCTAATGTCCTTTTCGGGAGCTAGAGGAAATGCATCTCAGATACACCAATTAGTAGGTATGAGAGGATTAATGTCGGATCCCCAAGGACAAATGATTGATTTACCCATTCAAAGCAATTTACGTGAAGGACTTTCTTTGACAGAATATATAATTTCCTGTTATGGAGCCCGCAAAGGAGTTGTAGATACTGCTGTACGAACATCAGATGCTGGATACCTCACACGTAGACTTGTTGAAGTAGTTCAACATATTATTGTACGTAGAACAGATTGTGGCACTATCCGAGGTATTTCCGTGAGTCCTCGAAATGGGATGACGGAAAAAATTTTTGTCCAAACACTAATTGGTCGTGTATTAGCAGACGATATATATATCGGTCTACGATGCCTTGCCACTCGAAATCAAGATATTGGGATTGGACTTGTCAATCGATTCATAACCTTTCGAGCACAACCAATATATATTCGAACCCCCTTTACTTGCAGGAGTACATCTTGGATCTGCCAATTATGTTATGGTCGGAGTCCTACTCATGGCGACCTGGTCGAATTGGGAGAAGCTGTAGGTATTATTGCGGGTCAATCAATTGGGGAACCAGGAACTCAACTAACATTAAGAACTTTTCATACCGGTGGAGTATTCACAGGCGGTACTGCCGAGCATGTACGAGCTCCTTCTAATGGAAAAATAAAATTCAATGAGGATTTGGTTCATCCCACACGTACCCGTCATGGGCATCCTGCTTTTCTATGTTCTATAGACTTGTATGTAACTATTGAGAGTCGGGATATTCTACATAATGTAAATATTCCACCAAAAAGTTTTATTTTAGTTCAAAATAATCAATATGTAGAATCAGAACAAGTGATTGCTGAGATTCGTGCTGGAACGTCCACTTTTCATTTTAAAGAGAAGGTACGAAAACATATTTATTCTGAATCAGAGGGAGAAATGCACTGGAGTACCGATGTCCACCATGCACCTGAATATACATATGGTAATGTTCATCTATTATCAAAAACGAGTCATTTATGGATATTAGCGGGAGGTCCGTGCAGATCGAGTATAGTGTCTTTTTCGCTCCACAAGGATCAAGATCAAATGAATGTTTATTCTTTTTCTGTCGAAGAAAGATATATCTCCGACCTATCAATGACTAATGGTCGAATAAGACATAAATTGTTGGATACTTCTGGTAAAAAAGATAAGAAAATTATTGACTATTCAATAAGACCTGATCAAACGATGTCTAATGGTCATTGGAATTTCATATATCCTTCTATTATCCAAGGGAATTCTTATTTCTTGGCGAAAAAGCGAAGAAATAGATTCATCATCCCATTACAATACAATCAAGAACGAGAGAAAGAACTAATACCCTGTTTTGGTATTTCGATCGAAATACCAAAACAGGGTATTTTACGTAGAAATAGTATTCTTGCTTATTTTGATGATCCACGATACAGAAGAAGCAATTCGGGAATTACTAAATATGGAACCGTAGAGGTCAATTCAATCATAAAAAAAGAGGATTTGATTGAGTATCGAGGACCAAAAGAATTTAGTCCGAAATACCAAAACAGGGTATTTTACGTAGAAATAGTATTCTTGCTTATTTTGATGATCCACGATACAGAAGAAGCAATTCGGGAATTACTAAATATGGAACCGTAGAGGTCAATTCAATCATAAAAAAAGAGGATTTGATTGAGTATCGAGGACCAAAAGAATTTAGTCCGAAATACCAAACGAAAGTAGATCGGTTTTTTTTCATTCTCGAAGAAGTGCATATCTTACCCGGATCTTCGTCGATAATGGTCCGGAACAATAGTATCATTGGAGTAGATACACAACTCGCTTTAAATACAAGAAGTCGAGTAGGCGGATTAGTCCGAGTGGAGAGAAAAAAAAAAAATATTGACTATTCAATAAGACCTGATCAAACGATGTCTAATGGTCATTGGAATTTCATATATCCTTCTATTATCCAAGGGAATTCTTATTTCTTGGCGAAAAAGCGAAGAAATAGATTCATCATCCCATTACAATACAATCAAGAACGAGAGAAAGAACTAATACCCTGTTTTGGTATTTCGATCGAAATACCAAAACAGGGTATTTTACGTAGAAATAGTATTCTTGCTTATTTTGATGATCCACGATACAGAAGAAGCAATTCGGGAATTACTAAATATGGAACCGTAGAGGTCAATTCAATCATAAAAAAAGAGGATTTGATTGAGTATCGAGGACCAAAAGAATTTAGTCCGAAATACCAAACGAAAGTAGATCGGTTTTTTTTCATTCTCGAAGAAGTGCATATCTTACCCGGATCTTCGTCGATAATGGTCCGGAACAATAGTATCATTGGAGTAGATACACAACTCGCTTTAAATACAAGAAGTCGAGTAGGCGGATTAGTCCGAGTGGAGAGAAAAAAAAAAAATATTGAACTAAAAATATTTTCCGGAGATATTTATTTTCCTGGAGAGGCAGATAAGATATCCAGGCACAGCGGCATTTTGATACCACCGGAAACAGAAAAAAAAATTTCTAAGGAATCAAAAAAATGGAAAAATTGGATCTATGTCCAACGGATCACACCTACCAAGAAAAAGTATTTTGTTTTGGTTCGACCCGTAGTCACATATGAAATAGCTGATGGCATAAATTTAGCAACACTTTTTCCTCAAGATCTCCTGCGGGAAAAGGATAATGTCCAACTTAGAGTTGTCAATTATATCCTTCATGGAAATGGCAAGTCAATTCGAGGAATTTCTCACACAAGTATTCAATTAGTTCGGACTTGCTTAGTATTGAATTGGGATCAAGAGCAAAAAGGTTCTCCGGAAGAGGTTCACGCTTCCTTTGTTGAGGTAAGAACAAATGATCTGATTCGAGATTTCATAAGAATTGAGTTAGTCAAGTCCACTATTTCGTATACCGGAAAAAGATATGATAGGGCAAGTTCAGGATTGATTTCCGATAATGGATTAGATCGCACAAATATCAATCCTTTTTTTTACAAGGCCAGGATTCAATCACTTACCCAACATCAAGGTACTATTGGTACATTGTTAAATCGAAATAAGGAATGCCAATCTTTGATAATTTTGTCATCATCCAATTGTTTTCGAATTGGCCCATTCAATGGTTCAAAATATAACAATATGACAAAAGAATCGGATCCCATAATCCCAATTAAGGATTTGCTGGGTCCCTTAGGCACTATTGTACCTAAAATAGCAAATTTCTATTCATCTTACCATTTAATAACTTATAATCAGATCTTGTTAAAGAAATATTTGCTACTTGACAATTTTCAACAGACTTTCCAAGTACTTCAAGTACTTAAATACTGTTTAATAGATGAAAATAGGAGGATTTATAATCCCGATCCATGCAGTAACATCATTTTGAATCCATTCCATTTGAATTGGCACTTTCTCCATCACGATTATTGGGAAGAGACATCTACAAAAATTAGTATTGGACAATTTTTTTGTGAAAATGTATGTCTATTCAAATACGAACCACACGTAGAAAAATCTGGTCAGATCATAATTGTTCATGTTGACTCCTTAGTTATAAGATCGGCTAAGCCCTATTTGGCCACTCCAGGAGCTACTGTTCATGGCCATTATGGAGAAATCTTTTACGAAGGAGATACATTAGTTACATTTATATATGAAAAATCGAGATCTGGTGACATAACGCAAGGTCTTCCAAAAGTGGAACAAATCTTAGAAGTACGTTCTATTGATTCAATATCGATGAACCTCGAAAGGAGAGTTGAAGGTTGGAACGAAGGTATACCAAAAATTCTTGGAATCCCCTGGGGATTCTTGATTCAAGCGGAGCTAACCATAGTTCAAAGTCGTATCTCTTTGGTTAATAAAATCCAAAAGGTTTATCGATCCCAGGGGGTACAGATCCATAATAGACATATAGAGATTATTGTACGTCAAGTAACATCAAAAGTGTTGGTTTCAGAAGATGGAATGTCTAATGTTTTTTCACCTGGGGAATTAATCGGATTGTTGCGAGCGGAACGAGCGGGGCGTGCTTTGGACGAAGCGATATCTTATCGGGCAATCCTATTGGGAATAACGAGGGCATCTTTGAATACTCAAAGTTTCATATCCGAAGCAAGTTTTCAAGAAACCGCTCGAGTTTTAGCAAAAGCTGCTCTACGGGGTCGTATTGATTGGTTGAAAGGCCTGAAAGAGAACGTTGTTCTGGGTGGGATTATACCTGTTGGTACCGGATTCAAAAAATTCTTGGAATCCCCTGGGGATTCTTGATTCAAGCGGAGCTAACCATAGTTCAAAGTCGTATCTCTTTGGTTAATAAAATCCAAAAGGTTTATCGATCCCAGGGGGTACAGATCCATAATAGACATATAGAGATTATTGTACGTCAAGTAACATCAAAAGTGTTGGTTTCAGAAGATGGAATGTCTAATGTTTTTTCACCTGGGGAATTAATCGGATTGTTGCGAGCGGAACGAGCGGGGCGTGCTTTGGACGAAGCGATATCTTATCGGGCAATCCTATTGGGAATAACGAGGGCATCTTTGAATACTCAAAGTTTCATATCCGAAGCAAGTTTTCAAGAAACCGCTCGAGTTTTAGCAAAAGCTGCTCTACGGGGTCGTATTGATTGGTTGAAAGGCCTGAAAGAGAACGTTGTTCTGGGTGGGATTATACCTGTTGGTACCGGATTCAAAAAATTCTTGGAATCCCCTGGGGATTCTTGATTCAAGCGGAGCTAACCATAGTTCAAAGTCGTATCTCTTTGGTTAATAAAATCCAAAAGGTTTATCGATCCCAGGGGGTACAGATCCATAATAGACATATAGAGATTATTGTACGTCAAGTAACATCAAAAGTGTTGGTTTCAGAAGATGGAATGTCTAATGTTTTTTCACCTGGGGAATTAATCGGATTGTTGCGAGCGGAACGAGCGGGGCGTGCTTTGGACGAAGCGATATCTTATCGGGCAATCCTATTGGGAATAACGAGGGCATCTTTGAATACTCAAAGTTTCATATCCGAAGCAAGTTTTCAAGAAACCGCTCGAGTTTTAGCAAAAGCTGCTCTACGGGGTCGTATTGATTGGTTGAAAGGCCTGAAAGAGAACGTTGTTCTGGGTGGGATTATACCTGTTGGTACCGGATTCAAAAAATTCTTGGAATCCCCTGGGGATTCTTGATTCAAGCGGAGCTAACCATAGTTCAAAGTCGTATCTCTTTGGTTAATAAAATCCAAAAGGTTTATCGATCCCAGGGGGTACAGATCCATAATAGACATATAGAGATTATTGTACGTCAAGTAACATCAAAAGTGTTGGTTTCAGAAGATGGAATGTCTAATGTTTTTTCACCTGGGGAATTAATCGGATTGTTGCGAGCGGAACGAGCGGGGCGTGCTTTGGACGAAGCGATATCTTATCGGGCAATCCTATTGGGAATAACGAGGGCATCTTTGAATACTCAAAGTTTCATATCCGAAGCAAGTTTTCAAGAAACCGCTCGAGTTTTAGCAAAAGCTGCTCTACGGGGTCGTATTGATTGGTTGAAAGGCCTGAAAGAGAACGTTGTTCTGGGTGGGATTATACCTGTTGGTACCGGATTCAAAAAATTAGTGCACCGTTCAAGGCAAGACAAGAGCATTTATTTGGAAATCAAAAGAAAGAATCTATTCGATTTGGAAATGAGAGATATTTTGTTACACCATAGAGAATTATTTTGTTCTTACGTCCCATTTCCATGAGACATCAGAACAATCGTTTACGCGATTTCATGATTCCTAAGAGCAGATTCTTTTACTTTAACTATCTTTTCACTTTTAACTATCTGTCTTTTAACTTAACTATCTGGTCCGAGTATTGATTTGGTAAAAAAAAAAAAAAAAAAGAAAAAACAAAATGGAAATGTGGGCATATTGATAATATGTTATGATGTTATGTGATTTCTTGGTATCCTATGTAATTTCTTGATATCCTAAATATACGATTGATGAATACAATTAGTGATTCAAGTTGGTGAGTTGAGAAAGAGATGGTTGCATCAAAATAATTTCTTTTTGAGTTCATTTGGTCATGGTACTAAGAAATGGAATCCTAGAATGGCCCCTACATCTCTGCAAAGCGTAAAGGTATTCATATTACAAATCTCACTAGAACGGCTCGTTTTTTATCAGAAGCCTGTGATTTAGTTTTTGATGCAGCAAGTAGGGGAAAAAACTTCTTAATTGTTGGTACCAAAAATAAAGCAGCGGATTCAGTAGCATCAGCTGCAATAAGGGCCCGGTGTCATTATGTTAATAAAAAATGGCTCGGTGGTATGTTAACGAATTGGTCTACTACGGAAACGAGACTTCAAAAGTTCAGGGATTTAAGAGCAGAACAAAAGATGGGGAAACTCAACCGTCTTCCCAAAAGAGATGCCGCAATGTTGAAGAGAAAATTATCTGCCTTGCAAACATATCTCGGCGGTATCAAATATATGACGGGATTGCCTGATATTGTGATCATCGTTGATCAGCAAGAAGAATATATGGCTCTTCGAGAATGTGTAATTTTAGGGATTCCGACGATTTGTTTAATCGATACAAATTGTGACCCCGATCTCGCAGATATTTCGATCCCAGCCAATGATGACGCTATAGCTTCAATCCGATTGGTTCTTAACAAATTAGTATCCGCAATTTGTGAGGGCCGTTGTAGCTATATAAGAAATCGTTGATTATGATTAAGAATAATTAGTTAATTATTTTGGGATTTTATAGATTTATTGGATCGGTTACTATTCTTGAATTAAAAAAAGAAAAAACAAAATGGAAATGTGGGCATATTGATAATATGTTATGATGTTATGTGATTTCTTGGTATCCTATGTAATTCTTGATATACTAAATATACTAAGAAATGGAATCCTAGAATGGCCCCTACATCTCTGCAAAGCGTAAAGGTATTCATATTACAAATCTCACTAGAACGGCTCGTTTTTTATCAGAAGCCTGTGATTTAGTTTTTGATGCAGCAAGTAGGGGAAAAAACTTCTTAATTGTTGGTACCAAAAATAAAGCAGCGGATTCAGTAGCATCAGCTGCAATAAGGGCCCGGTGTCATTATGTTAATAAAAAATGGCTCGGTGGTATGTTAACGAATTGGTCTACTACGGAAACGAGACTTCAAAAGTTCAGGGATTTAAGAGCAGAACAAAAGATGGGGAAACTCAACCGTCTTCCCAAAAGAGATGCCGCAATGTTGAAGAGAAAATTATCTGCCTTGCAAACATATCTCGGCGGTATCAAATATATGACGGGATTGCCTGATATTGTGATCATCGTTGATCAGCAAGAAGAATATATGGCTCTTCGAGAATGTGTAATTTTAGGGATTCCGACGATTTGTTTAATCGATACAAATTGTGACCCCGATCTCGCAGATATTTCGATCCCAGCCAATGATGACGCTATAGCTTCAATCCGATTGGTTCTTAACAAATTAGTATCCGCAATTTGTGAGGGCCGTTGTAGCTATATAAGAAATCGTTGATTATGATTAAGAATAATTAGTTTAATAGCTAATATTAATATTCATATGTAAAATATCTAAGTATCAATAAATATAATAATAATATAATAAATATAATAATAATATAATAAATATAATAATAATATAATAAATATAATAATAATATAATAAATATAATAATAATATAATAAATATAATAATAATATAATAAATATAATAATAATATAATAAATATAATAATAATATAATAAATATAATAATAATATAATAAATATAATAATAATATAATAAATATAATAATAATATAATAAATATAATAATAATATAATAAATATAATAATAATATAATAAATATAATAATAATATAATAAATATAATAATAATATAATAAATATAATAATAATATAATAAATATAATAATAATATAATAAATATAATAATAATATAATAAATATAATAATAATATAATAAATATAATAATAATATAATAAATATAATAATAATATAATAAATATAATAATAATATAATAAATATAATAATAATATAATAAATATAATAATAATATAATAAATATAATAATAATATAATAAATATAATAATAATATAATAAATATAATAATAATATAATAAATATAATAATAATATAATAAATATAATAATAATATAATAAATATAATAATAATATAATAAATATAATAATAATATAATAAATATAATAATAATATAATAAATATAATAATAATATAATAAATATAATAATAATATAATAAATATAATAATAATATAATAAATATAATAATAATATAATAAATATAATAATAATATAATAAATATAATAATAATATAATAAATATAATAATAATATAATAAATATAATAATAATATAATAAATATAATAATAATATAATAAATATAATAATAATATAATAAATATAATAATAATATAATAAATATAATAATAATATAATAAATATAATAATAATATAATAAATATAATAATAATATAATATAATAATAATATAATATAATAATAATATAATAAATATAATAATAATATAATAAATATAATAATAATATAATAAATATAATAATAATATAATAAATATAATAATAATATAATAAATATAATAATAATATAATAAATATAATAATAATATAATAAATATAATAATAATATAATAAATATAATAATAATATAATAAATATAATAATAATATAATAAATATAATAATAATATAATAAATATAATAATAATATAATAAATATAATAATAATATAATAAATATAATAATAAATAAATAAATAAATATAAGTAATAAAATAAGTATTAGTTAATATAATCATTTATAATTATATTATCGATAATTATTGGTATTAATTTGATTGATATTGATTTGTATTGGTATTAATTTGATTGATATTGATTGCAGCTCACACTGCATTTAGTCACACTCCATTTAGACGGATTTCAATATCAGTCCTTCTATTTGTCTGTGATTGTGGATTGAATGAACAAAGAGATGAACTCAAGAATGGTGTAGTAAAGAACGAAGAATTAAATGAAAGAGTGGTTCGAAACAAAGAAATACAATAGTTAGAACTGTATGCATATGGATTTACAAAAACTCCATTATGGGTAAAAACGAGATAGTTGTGATGATTCTGCTCAGTAATTTAGTAATATTATCATTTCAATTCGGAGTTTTTAGTTACTTCGGACCGCTGGATCTTAATGAAAAAATGAGTAATAATTCATTGGTTGATTGTATCATTAACCATTTCTTTTTTTTGTGCGAGGAACTTACCATGAATCCACTGATTTCTGCCGCTTCCGTTATTGCTGCTGGATTGGCCGTGGGGCTTGCTTCTATTGGACCTGGAGTTGGTCAAGGTACTGCTGCAGGCCAAGCTGTAGAAGGTATTGCGAGACAACCAGAAGCAGAGGGTAAAATACGAGGTACTTTATTGCTTAGTCTAGCTTTTATGGAAGCTTTAACAATTTACGGACTGGTCGTGGCGTTAGCGCTTTTATTTGCGAATCCTTTTGTTTAATCCTAGAAATAAATAGAAAAAAGTACCTTACATACTTTTTTCTTATTTTATTAACTTTAACTTGTAAACTTGGAATTGCCCTTTGCTTCTTCGAATTATATTACACTTTACTTATAAATTACTTATTTGTTGAGACGATACGCCAGGAAGGGCTGATTTGAGGATGAGGAATTACCAGATTCGCTTGCTTTCTTCCTTTCTGTCCTTAGCTTAGTACAATAGAAAACTTTTTTACTTTCATTGTTCGAAGCGTTTCAACAAACGAAATAGTTATCAATTGATATGAGATCTAAGACCTAAGTAAAGTATCTTATTGGAAACTTCTTGAAAACTTCAAAAAATAAGAAATTTCAAACAAATGATTTAATCTATTGCCATTAAATAAAGTGGAAATGAAATTAATAAAAAGAAATCGATCAAAAAAAGGCGAGTGAAGTGATACAAAAAGAACTCTGTTCTTTGTTAGTCCTATCCATAAGAGAGGGGAGCATATGAAAAATGTAATCGATTCTTTCGTTTCCTTGGGTCACTGGCCATCCGCCGGGAGTTTCGGGTTTAATACCGATATTTTAGCAACAAATCCAATAAATCTAAGTGTAGTGCTTGGTGTATTGATTATTTTGGAAAGGGAGTGTGTGCGAGTTGTGTATTTCAAGAATAAGTTGGATCCATCCAGCTGCACTTATTTATGGTATTTATAGGAGAAATAGGAAAAAGGTGCACGATCTCGACGAATTACTTCTGAATAAATTAAGAAATCATATGTAAGAACCATAGCATTTCGTGACTTATTGGTAAATCCACTTTGATTCTCTATCAACCAATAATGTGAGACCATTAACATGGTTAAAGCTAAATTGTTTAAAGTCCAGGTAAAACATGGTACTCTTTCTACCACTTCTACCACTACGTTAGTAACGAAATGGTTAAAAAAAAATAGTTGGTAATTTATTTGATTTGATATAGAACACTCATATCGATAAAAGAATTTTAACCATTTACTAGAAAAATGAGCACTTTGCTTTTTTTATCTAATGCCGAAATGACGACCTATGTATAAAAAAAGAGGAATTTTGGACTTGAAGAAACAAATAAAAAATATAATAATTATTATTTTCATTTTTAAAAAATAAAAAATGAAATAGAATTCTAAAAATTTAAATGATAAATAAAATACAAATAAAGAAACAACTTTGCTGACAATTCTAGATTTTTGTCTGGTCTAGTCGGAAGAGTCCTCCTGATATTCTGGTCTTGTATCAGTTTGACATCTTTGAATACAAACAGAAAAGAGAGGGTAGGCTCATTACAAAAAGATATGGGAATACCCATACCATAAATAAAATAAATAATTGAGCGTGAGAGCCAAATGAATCGAAAGATTCATGTTTGGTTCGGGAAGAGGAAGAGATCATGGAAGTTTTGAAATTAATGGTAAGATAATCTACTTTCATTAAATGATTTATTAGATAATCGAAAACAGAGGATTTTGAATACTATTCGAAATTCGGAAGAATTACGTAAAGGGGCCATTGAGCAGCTCGAAAGAGGCCCGGGCTCGCTTACGTAAAGTGGAAATGGAAGCAGATGAGTATCGAATGAATGGATACTCTGAAATAGAACGAGAAAAACAAAATTTGATTAATGCCACTAGTAATAGTTTGGAACAATTAGAAAATTACAAAAATGAAACCCTTCAGTTTGAACAACAAAGAGCGATTAATCAGGTCCGACAACGAGTTTTCCAACAAGCCTTACAAGGAGCTCTAGGAACTCTGATAGTTGCTTGAATAGCGAGTTACATTTCCGTACGATCCGTGCTAATATTGGCATTCTCGGGGCCATGCAAGAAAAACTGATTAGCCCTTCTTTTTTAGTTATAGTTTAGGCATTATTTTTTTCTTTTCCTTCCTAAAAAGAATAAAGAAACACTAATGGTAACCCTTCGAGCCGACGAAATTAGTAATATTATTCGTGAGCGTATTGAACAATATAGTAGAGAAATAAAGATTGTGAATACCGGTACCGTACTTCAAGTAGGCGACGGAATTGCTCGTGTTCATGGTCTTGATGAAGTAATGGCAGGTGAATTAGTAGAGTTTCAAGAGGGTACAATAGGCATTGCTCTGAATTTGGAATCAAATAATGTTGGCGTTGTATAATGGGTGATGGTTTGATGATACAAGAGGGAAGTTCTGTAAAAGCAACAGGACGAATTGCTCAGATACCTGTGAGTGAGGGTTATTTGGGTCGTGTTATAAATGCTCTGGCTAAACCTATTGATGGGAGAGGTGAAATTTCAGCTTCTGAATCTCGGTTAATTGAATCTCCTGCCCCAGGTATTATTCTAGACGTTCTGTATATGAGCCTCTTCAAACGGGGCTTATTGCCATTGATTCGATGATCCCTATAGGACGCGGTCAGCGAGAATTAATTATTGGGGACAGACAGACCGGCAAAACAGCCGTAGCCACAGATACGATTCTCAATCAAAAAGGTCAAAATGTAATATGTGTTTATGTAGCTATTGGTCAAAAAGCATCTTCGGTGGCTCAGGTAGTGACTACTTTCCGGGAAAAGGGGGCGATGGAATATACTATTGTGGTAGACGAAACGGCCGGATTCACTTACATTACATACCTCCTCATGATCGTGAGGGCTTGGCTGAGTTTTTATGTATCGTGGACAACATTACTGTAGATAATTTCTGATGGATCTTCCAACAGGCAAAGCTTATCGCCAAATGTCTCGTCTATTAAGAAGACCTCCCGGTCGTGAAGCTTATCCAGGAGATGTTTTTTATTTGCATTCACGACTTGTGGAAAGAGCGCTAAATCAAATTCTAGTTTAGGTGAAGGAAGTATGACCGCTTTACCGATAGTTGAGACTCAATCTGGAGACGTTTCAGTTTTTCATACAATGTAAGTTGCATTACAGCATGACAAATATTCGTATCTGCCGATCTATTCAATGCTGGAATCCGACTGCTATTAATGTGGGTATTTCCGTTTCTAGAGTAGGATCCGCAGCTCAAATTAAAGCCATGAAACAAGTAGCGGCCAAATCAAAATGGGACTAGCGCAATTCACAGAGTTAAGAAGCCTGTGCACAATTCGCTTCTGATCTCGATAAAGTACCAGAATCAATTGGCAAGAGGTCAACGATTACGCGAGTGCTTAAACAATTCCCAATCAGACCCTCTCGCAGTGGAAGAACAGATAGCTACTAGTATACGGAGCGAATGGATCTCTGATCCGCTGAATGGACAAGGTTAAGAAATTTCTCAGTCAGTTAGTGTCGCTATAAAAACAATAGACCTAAATTCAAGAATTATCTCTTCTACCAAGGACATTCACCACGGAAGTAGAATTTCTTTTGAAGGAAGCTACAAGAACAGAGCGACTGTTTTTACTTCAGGAACAAACATAAATTTTTTACTTTTATTTTCTATTTGGTATATTTATCTTAGTACAAGAGTAACATGGAGAAATAGTTCTGATTCGACTGATTCAAAAAAAGGGTTCGTTGGATAGCATTTAAAAATAGATGGAAATAAATTTCGTCCAAATAGGATTTGAACCTATACCAAGGTTTAGAAGACCTTGTCCTATCCATTCGACAAGGACGCTTTCATTCCTATTTTATTTTTTGTATTCTTACTTTCTTTTGTTCGGATAAAAATAATTACACGGAAAAAAATTTTAGGGAATAAAAAAGAATTCATATCTAAATTGATGGTGCATGTATGTATAAACATAATAAGATGTATAATACTAATATGAAACTATAGAGGATAAGAACTATAGGGCGGGTAGCGGGAATCGAACCCGCATCGTTAGCTTGAAGGAAGGGGTTATGGGCGACGTTGCTTGATCCACTTTTAACGTCTATATTCAAACCGAACGTGAAATTTTGATTTCATTCGGCTCCTTTATGGAAGTTGATGTATCTAGAGAAATAGATCCTAAATTATGTCAGCTTTCTGTCTGAATGTATCCAAAACTACCGCTTACTAGTGATCCCTCTAGAGGAGAGGGATTATACCAAATCCGTCGAGTCTAGTACTTCGTTCCCTATTTCGCTGCAGGATCCCGAGGAAAGAAGTGGTTCCACCGAGCGAAAACAATATGTGGATGGTCTAGTAAACCAAAACCACCCTTTTCTAGCTTGTTTGGCTTCAATTTCCCTTTTACAACACCAAAATGGAAGATCTAGTACGATTGGAAATAAACTTTTGTATCTTCATCCCTAGATCCTTTATTCATATCATTCGAGTGGAAGAATTGATCCAAATTCAAAAAAATATGTTGCCACGACTCCAATACATAATCCCATTTCTTATTCATTTCGACAATAGAAGTTCAATTGGACGTTTGGATACAATCTGAGCTGTATGTATTTCCTCAAAAATGCTATTGCGAGGGTCAAGGACTAAACCCTGTTAAGAATAAAGTTTTTGATCGGATGTATGCAAAAAAAAGAAGGACCCCTTAACTTTTTAAGTGTTAATAGAACGAATAACATTTTACCATAAACTATCCCGTACATATACATTCTTGTATAGAATGGACTGATGTGTGAACAAGGAGTGAAGACGCAATCAAGATAGAATTCAAATTATAACGTTGACAATATTTAGTCCCGCCAGCCAGGGACTTAAGGCGAAAAGGCACAAAGCCTTTCTAAATCACATATAACATTTAAAAACGGTGATAAAGTTATAACTTATACTTTTCCTTTTGCTGGATTGATGGCATCTCGGTCTGTCTGAAGGGGTTCATTGAGCTGGACAAAAAAAGAGTTCCTGGCCCCGGCCAGTACTTAATAGGAACCAGGCCGGGCGACTAAACCTTTCGTACAACATTAAAGAAGTAGGTGGTCTTTCTATTGGAGAGATACCTGTTGCGAATCTATCTAAAGGAATTCTTGATCAAATTCGTTCTTGATACTCTTAACTTACTTTAAATGGAAACTTAAATTTAAATACCTAAAACTAAATCAATTACGTGTAAATTAATTATTAGTAATTAACTTAATATAAATATTAATTAATATAAATATCATTATATAATTACTTAAAATATACTGAAATAAATTAATATTACTTAATTATATAATTACTTAATTAGTAAATAATATATAATATTGAAAGAAATTATAATATTTAATTATAATATTTAGAAATTTTTTCTTACATAAAAAAACCTTTAATTTGTTTTTTCTTTACTTTAATGAAAGAAAATTCAATTCCTTTCACCTTTAAATTAGATTGAGAATTATAATATTTAAATTTTTAATTATTTTAAAATTTTTAATTATTCACTTTTATTTTTTTAAATGTCATCTGTAATGTGAAATCCTTTTTTATAATAGTAATGACTCGATCCTATAGTTAGAAATTTTTAATAGAAGGTTTCATATTTCTATGATAATGGTATAATTATATGTTTAATATCTTCTATAATGTTACTCTCTTTCTAATAAAATGTTTAATATCTTTTTTAATATCTTTGTAAATAAAATGTTTAATATCTTTCTTAATAAAAATATTTATGAATGTCTTTTCGTAAACCTAATAATTAAATATCTCTTAAAACGAAAAAAGTTTTTCTTTTTTATTATTTTTCTTTTATTTAAATTCAATTTTCATTGAAATAGGTTAATTCAATTTCATTTGAATTTATTGAAATTTCAATTTATTTAAATTGGGAGAGATGGACCTGAGTGGACTAAAGCGGCGGATTGCTAATTCCGTGTAAGAGTTTTCGTACCGAGGGTTCGAATCCCTCTCTCCTCCGCCCCGCTCTATTACTTGATACTTCAGTTCGAAGAATTTCGATTCTGTAGTGTGTATAGGTTGGTAAAGTGAATATATGGAATAGATAAAATAATAAGAAAAAATTAGGAAAACAAAGAAAACTCAAAAATTTTTTTATTCCGCACGTCAGGATTACGTCCGGGTCATGAGAAAGCAGCCGACGATGAAGCGAGAACCAAAGATATCACTACTGTGAAACAAAGAGTTTGAGAGTAAGCTTACACCCATCTCCAAGAAAGATAATTTAGAAAAAGGGAAGAGATTACCTATGTGTCTTTGTATCAATATTACTATTTTGTTGATGGACATCATACCCCCCAAAATT
Organism: Musa balbisiana; assembly: GCA_004837865.1. Lineage (NCBI taxonomy): Eukaryota > Viridiplantae > Streptophyta > Magnoliopsida > Zingiberales > Musaceae > Musa > Musa balbisiana. The sequence continues at coordinate 11,111 of PYDT01000073.1, read as the reverse complement.
AAGTTTGTTTGATTTGAAAAGAAAAAGAAAGTCACTTTTACGAATCTTGTAATAAGTTTTGATTACTTCCTCACCAAAAATTTTCTTGTCATATCGACAATAGGTATTGTAGGGACTAGAATAATAAATCCTTACTCACCGAAAGGTCAGAACGAGTAAATAAACTGATCAACTTCATCTCCGCGGTTATCCACTATACAGAATTGCCCCTATTTTGGACCGAGGGTTTTTATACTTCTAATGTAGACTTAGCGATTCTATCCATTTTTATAATTTTTTTGTCGAATAAATCATGAATGGATTTGGCAAAGTATTAAGGATTTTATCGAAACTTTCCAGCAGCTGCCAAACAAAGGCTAAGGAAAAAAGGGACAGTATGCCAGGCATAACATCTACGATTGGATTGAAAACGGCATAAGCTTTCAGGCAATTGGCAAAGAAAAAACTATTCGAATTAAGGCAGAATTAAGACAGATACAGGGATTAAGCTAAAAGATTAGTAAACATACACAAACATTTGTTCTTGTAGATTAGATAATTTTATTTGATTGAGTTTTTATAAGGGAAAAAATGCAAAGGCAAGTCAAAAAATCCTTATTTTTGTTTTGAACTCTCCCAAATCAAAAATACTACTTCCAATTTCAAATGAGAGAATACAAGGAATTCTATTTCATACATATCTTAATTGAATTCGATGTAATGATCAATTAATTTTTTGGATTCTATTATCTAACTACATGTGTTGAATCCTAGCACAAACAAATATCCAATAGTTGTATTATGAGTATGTATTTTTTTTGGTGTGGGGGGGGGGGGTTGGGGATGACGAATAACTAATAAAATAATAGTTTGACTTAGTGCCAAACAGGAAAAATGGGGCCGTGGCACAAGCGGTAGGCAGCGGTTTGTGGTACGTTATTCGGAGGTTCGAATCCTTCCGTCCCAGATCCGTTTCCATCAGAACCAAAAGATGGTATACATTGATCCCACATAACCACGGAACAAATCTTAAAGAGAAAACAACCGTTCTTTTGTTGAATTCTAGACGGATTCTTAGAATGGATTCGTAGAATCCATTTACTTCTTTGGTTAAAAGAAAACCAATGATAATTCAATGGACCATGAGAAATTTATGTATCCTAGGAATAGAAGATATCTGAAAAATGTTTGCTACTCATTGTGAGTGCGTTCGACTTGGTGATGAATTAGAGGATCCCGTTTAGTTCATGACTAGAAAACCATAGTTACAGTCATGATGCTGACGTCGGAGATTTTTAAAACATTTTTAGGAAATCTTGGTTGTTACTAGAAGACAATATGATAAATCAAGAGTATCTAGAAATACGACCCTTTTGTTTTTGGTCATGGGAAAACAGTTTATTTGACTAAATTTGATTTTTTTCCGGATGGAGAATATATTCAATTAAGGATTTGAGGGTTAAGTTTGTTTCTAGAAAAATAGGATCGCATTTATGATTGAGTCCCGAACAATCTGTTGGAGATGTAAAGTAAATAGTCTTGTAAGCAAGCATCTTTTGAGAATACGTTTCATTCATATGATAGAATACGAGTTAAGAAATTGGAGACCTGTGAGCTTTCTCCGGGATAAATACAATACTTATCTATCCATAGGATAAAGAAGACTATTATATAGTTTCCGTTGGTCCCATCGAGCAATGACTAGTCAATTACATATTAAATCAATGCCATTGCGGGTTTGAAATTAAATGAATTCTAAAATTAGGAGGAAGTTAGGTAAAAACTTCGTTTGGAAACGATTGTGGTCGAACAGCAACGTGCGACGTGAAGGACATGATTCCACTGGGATTTTTACATCCACCATTTTCTATAGAAATTGAAGAGGCTCTTGGCTAGACATAGTGGTGTTCTGGTCCATTAGGAATTAATTTGTCTTTAGGTTGATGAGTACAGATGAGGCTTCGAGCGAAAAAGGATTGCTTATTTACAAGGGGAAGAATTAGGTTGTTAGTGCCAATCAATCAATAAGTAAGTTTAGACCAACTTTGTAAGTATATCCTTCAAAATATAAAATAATCGGAATTGATTAAAAACTATGTCGATCAAAAAAAAGTTGTCTCACGCGGAATCACTCTTCGTATTCTATTTCTAAGGTAATTTCGATTTCTATAGAAAGAAAGAAAAAAAACAAAAGGTATGTTGCTGCCTTTGAAAGGGAGGTTAAAGATCACCGAAGTAATGTATAAACCCAATGATTTTACAAGCAAAGATTAAAAGGATTCCGGAAACAAGGAAACACTATTTTCAATGTCTCAAAAATTGGATCGAATCAGGAATAAAAATAGATTCGAGATGAGACAAACAAAAGAGGTTAGAGGACGGCTCAAATAAATGTCTAAGGATTTCCTTCGAATTCTGTAAGAATTACCCAACTTGGTGATGAGTACAGAATGAAATTCTTTTTTTTTTTTGTAGAAGAACAAAATAATAATAATGATTATAGACTATGTTTGAGTCATTAATTTTGTGTTACTATTTGATATTATAATACAGAAAGTATACGAAATAAATAATTTTTCTCGCGCTCGAGCCGTATGAGGAGAGAAAAACCTCCATACGTTTCTGGGGGGGGATTTTATGTACAATCTATCCCATGAGCATATATCGAATCGTTGCAATGATGTTCGATCCCGAAGAGAAGGAAGAGATTTTCGAAAAGGGGTTTTATGATCCGTAAAGAATTCAAACTGATTTAAACGTTAGTAGTCTATAGTGCCTTGATAAAGGGCGCTCACCATACAGGAACTGTTTATGTATTTTAAGTAAGCGGAATTTTTTACAAGAAAAAAACTTCGAGGTAATTAAAAAGAAAAAAACAACAAAATAATAAAAAAGGGGGGAGATGATTATATAAAACTATCTTTGTATAATTGTTTACTTCCAATTTGTTACCTAAAATTTTCCTTTTTCTGTCTATTCAGACTTAACATTTACTTTTTTCTTGTTATAGGAATCACCAACAAACAAGGGATTAATTCTTGCGTATGGTACCTCTATTGATGAAATAACCCGAGATTTTTCTTATCTTTCCTTATTTTTTTCCATCAAAATTCTATTTATGTGGTGACAAACCCAATACAAATCTTATTTTAGTACTTATTGTTATTTGTTTATCACATTGCATTCATATGACAATGGGGTATCGAACAAATATAATTGATTATAGATAAATAAATAAATCTCTGATCCAGCCCATATTGGGTTTTCACTTCCTTTTCCTCCAATAAGGTTTTGCGTGTTGGGTTTCTGTCAATATAAGACGTATTTTGGAATTAAACTAACCAAAAGAAAAAAAATGATAAAAAATGGAGGGTCTGTCACATTTGAGCATCTATTTTAGGAACTGGTGTTTTTAAATATGACTGTTACCATTTTTTATTTCTTTTACATGTTTTATTATTTGTATAATTGAATCATAAAATATTTTTTTATTTATTTTAGTCAATGTTTGATGGGTGCGTGCAGTGCAATGTAATTTGTTTCATTTTGATCGTATCTACATATCTATTTATGTTATTTATTCGGGTGCTAACTCAAGCGTAGAGTACTAGGCTTTTAAGTGCGGACTATGATATTTTACACCCCATTTTGTTTTGGATGAAGCAACAAATTAGTCCAGGACTATGGTAGGTACTATAAGACCAAGGGATGATCCTCAAAGGTAATGAATGGAAAAAGTGCATATGTGTATAAAAATAAAAAAAAAAATAAATTCTATTTATTAAAAAATTACAAATTAACTGAAAGTGAACTTGTATTTAGTTTATCCTTAATGGAGCGGCTACAAAATAAAATTTTTGGAAGGGAAGGACAAAACAAATCACATTACAGTTGGGTTAGTGAATAAATGGCTAGAGCCTAGGTTCCAATCTGGTAAAACAAAAAGCAACGAGCTTAGTTCTAATTTGAATGAACGATTACCGAGCTAATTAGACGTTAACATAGATAGTGATGATACGGGAGAAAGGGGAGTTTACTGTGGGTGGACCTTGATTCTTTTTCCTTTTTTTTTTTTTGTAATGATCCTAAACATTCTTTATTAGGATTAGAAACGGATGTGTAGAAGAAACAGATATGATAAGAGAATAAATTCCAAGTCAAAAGAGCGATCGGGTTGCAAAAAAATAAAGGGTTTGATCCTCGTTGTAATTATAACGAAGATAAACAACGAAGATAAAACCAAGTCGATCGAAAAGAGGAAATAAAAAGATCTATTGATTGGACTCCCGGTTTCCTTTTCGGGGTATCTATTTTTTTACTATTGGATTCTATACATAATAGAAGACAAATACCCTGTTTTGACCAATTGGCAAGTTCATTTGATAAACCAATAAAGCCTCCTACCGCTTCAAGTGGAAGTAAAGGGAAGAATTACAAGGTATTAGAAAAAGATAGAGCTCGGCAACAATTTTCTATATCCCTTCTGTTTCAGGAGGATAATTTACGTATTTTGCTTTGATCAGGGTTTTTAAATTTAAATAGGTTCATTTTTCTGAACCCGTTAATTTTGGGGGTTATGGCAATAAAATTAGTCAACTTGTAAAAGCTGAATTTTCGAAGTATCAACAAAATTTAGTTGATTTATGCGGTGACTGATTCTTTATCTCAAATCGATTCGTGGGCACAACAATTATTTTATTCCCATTTTTTTTTTCAGAGATGATATCAGAAGGTTTTGCCAGTCATTGGGAAATTACTCTGTTGCAATTCGTATATCCCTGAAGAAAAAAAATACCAAAATCTCATAATTTACAATCTATTCATTCATATTTCCTTTTGAGAGGATTAAAGTATCGCATTTAAATTATCTGTCCGATACTAATCCTCATCCCCATACCTTATGGAAAATCATGGTCCAAATCCTTCACCCTGGATCCAGGATGTTCCCTCTTGGCATTTCTGCGGTTCTTTCTCTACGAAATTATAATTGGAATAGTCTCATACTCCGAAGAATAAGAAATCTCCTTTAGGTTTTTTTTCAAAAGAAATAAAAGACTATTTGGGTCTTATATTAATTTTTATGTATCTGAAGTCGAAGTTGTATTAGTTTTTAGCGTAACAATCTTCTTCATTCGAGTAACCTCTTTTTGAGCCTTTCTTTGAACGAAACACATTTTTAGGAAAAAAATAGAAATCGTGTAGTGTGCCGAATTTTTTTCAGAAGACTTGGGTCTTCAAGGCCCTTCCAGGCACTAGTTCGATATCAAGGAAAAGCGATTCTGGGTTCCAGGGAATCATTTTCTGATGAAAAATGGAAATGCCACTTTGTAAATTTCTGGCAATATTATTTTAATTTTGTCTCAACCGTACAGGATCCATATAAACCATTATCAAAACTATTCTTCTATTTTCTGGGTTATCTTTAAGTTACTAATAAATTCTTCGGCGGTAAGGAATCAAATGCTAGAGAATTCATTTCTAATGGATATTCTTACTAAGAAATTGATACCATAGTCCCAATTATCTCTTGTTCGATCATTGTCTAAAGCTAAATTGGACCGTACCGGGCATTCCTAGTAGTAAGCCCGATCGACTGTGGACCCCCGATTCCGATTATCAGATTGTGATATTATTAATCGATTTGGCCGATAGTAGAAATCGTTCATATCATAGTGGATCCGCAAAAAAAACAGATTTTGTATCGAATGAAGTTATACTTAGACTTTCGTGTGCTCGACTTTGGCCGTCGTAAACATAAAAGATACAGTACGCAGTTTTTTGCAAAGATTAAGTTCGGGATTATTAGAAGAATTCTTTACGGAAGAAGAACAAGTTATTGCTTTGCTTCCCCCAAATAAACTTCTTTTTATTTACATGGATCATATAGAGAACGTATTTGGTATTGGATATTACCGTATCAATGACCTGGAAAGAATTTATAATTAAATTGGCATATATAAAACAATACAATAGAAATAGAAGATATAATAGAAATGATCTACAGATTAGAGATACAGAGAAAAAAGTATTCACGAATTCTCATCTGAAAATGATCATGTGAGTAGTGTAGTGGTTGAATCAACTGAGTAGTCAAAATTTTTATACTTTCTTCTTTTTCTCGGGAGGTTTTTTATAATGTATAACTAGGGGAAAGTCGTGTCGCAATGAAAAATGCAAGCACGGTTTGGGGAGGGATTTTTTCCTCTATTGTAACAAGGAAAATTATCTACTCCATCCGACTAGTCGGGTTCGAGGTCGGGCAACCCGCGGAAAATAGACAAAATAAATCTTCTGTTCTACTTTTATTCACTTCATTTACAAAGTAATTCTTTCATTTACCAATTTTATGTATTTTTAGTTCGTAGATATGTGGGGTATTTAGCCGTCGATAGATAAGATAGATATCTGTCTGTTAGTTAGAGTGGTGACATTGACATAAATATGCTATAATGTTAAATAAAGTCTTCATTATCTACTCATTTCTCGTTATAGTTAATACGTGTGAGTGGGAGTCCTTAAAAATGAATAAAACAAGATCTTACCCATATGATGCAATTTTAGAGAGACGAGGAAAGTAAAGCCTATGGGTCGTTTCTGCAACTTGGATAACCGCACTGCAAACCGTCTTTACATGTGGGTGCGTTCGGTGTTTGATGATCCCACCTTATTGGACCGCAATACTGTATTATAGTTATTATCGCCTGCATTGCTGCTCCTCCAGTAGAATGATGGTATTCGTGAACCTGTTCGGCTTCTTACTTTATGGAAATAATATTATATCTGGGCTATATGCTACTTCTGCAGATATGGTTTACCTTTTTACCAATTGGAAGCAGCATTGTTGAGAGTGGTTCTACAATGGTGGTCCTAGAGCAATTGTCTACCACTCCGTACTGGTGTAGCTTGTTACAGGGTCGTGAGTGGGAACTTAGTTTCCGTATGGGTATGCGTCCTTGATGCTGTGATATCAGCCATGTTGCAGCTGTAATGTGGTTTCTTGATTACCTATGGTCAAGGAAGTTGCTCTGATGGTATGCCTTTAGGAATATCATGGTACTTTCAACTTCATGATTGTATTCCAGGGAGAACACAACATCTTATGATCCATTACATGGTAGGTGTAGCTGGTGTAATGGCGGCTCCCTATTCAGTGTATGCATGGTTACTGGTAACCTTAGTTTGATCAGGGAAACACTGAAAACGAATATGCTACGCAGGTTAGATGCGGTCAAGAGGAAGAGACTTTAACTATCGTAGCTGCCATGGTATTTTTGGACGATTTGATCTTACAATATGCTAGTTCAACCACTCGCGTTCTTTACATTTCTCTTGGCTGCTTGGCCTGTAATTGGTTATCTGGTTCACTGCTTTAGGTATTACACCAGGCTTTCAACCTAAATGGTTTCAAGTTAAACAATCGTAGTTGACAGTCAGGGTCGTGTCATTAAACTTGGGCTGATATCATCAAACCGTGTGCTAAAAAAACCCCCTTTGGTAATTTGGGGGAAGTAGGCATGAACGTAATGCTCACAACTTCCCCTAGCCCTAGGCTGTGCCCGAAGGTCATTATACAAATGAATAAGATTTTTTGTCTTAGTGTAACGAAACGTTGAACAAGTAGGACAAAATTAACCCAGGTCTTGCTTAGCCAAGGACATGGGGGAGTGCTACTTTGTTTGATCCTTTATTTTTTTTTTCACAAAAAAAATTTATTTTCAATTTCAATTTTTTTTAATTTAATTTATATGTTTATTTTTTACTTTTTTAATATTAAAATGTTTTATTTATTTGTTTTATTTATTTAATATTAAAAGTTTTATTTAATATTAAAATGGAACTTTAAATTAATAACGACGAGATTTATTAGCGTTTCTTGATGTCTCGCAAAACGTAAAAGGAGGCGAATTTACAAGTTGTGACCTAAATACGATCTGTTATATACAGGTAAATGTTCTTTCCATTATGAATAGGATTGTATGGCAATCCATTGGGGTATTAATGGTAGATGCCCGAGACAAGGTACTATTATTTCTTTCTCCTCACTTCATGGGAGTTTTTCCATTTTTCGAGCATGGTTAGCTCCAAAAGGGTTTTTTTTTTAGCGAACGTGTCATGTCACAGTGTATTACTCCTTTTTTTTACATTTTTTATTTTAAAGATTGGCATTTCTATGCCACTGTCTCGATCTAAGTTAAGTATGGAGGTAAGAATAATACACTAATGATGAATGGAAAAAAGATAAATCCTTTAGCTAGAAAAAAAAAAAGGGGGCGGATGTAGCAAGGGGATCAAGGCAGTGGATTGTGAATCCTCCCACATGGCGGGTTCAATTCCCGTCGTTCGCCATCACATTTTTCAAATTCAAAAAATTTATTTTCAATATCTATTTCACGGCGACCGAAGAATAAAACTATCACTATTTTTTTCCGTTTCTACTTACTTCTTCCAAGAGAGGATAACCCAAGGGGTTGTGCTGTGGTTTTTTCTACCGATTGGGCTCTACCCTCCAGCCACCAGGGGATGGTCTACAGGGTTCATAACTACTCCTCTTACTACAGGACGCTTACCTAGCCAACCCTTAGATCCGGCTCTACCCAAACTTTTTGGTTCACCCCAAAATTTTTAAAAACCAACTGTCCGACGTTGCTTTAAGCAGTTTTTGGATATCAAACGGGACTCCCAGATGTAATTCTTAATGTGGCCGAATGTATCTTTGCAATCAGTTTTCGCTACAGCACTGCTGCTCTAGCTATTGTACACCCTTCCAAGGGTGATTCTATGTTTTATGTATGGCGGGCCTAAGGGCAACGGTTGGAAGTAGAAAAGAGTTCTTCTTTTTTATCAATTAAAAACCATTCCAAAAAAAACACAATGTACAAGCTCTGTCCAAAGCATTACGGCTTCTAGCTGTAATGATGAATATCTTAGACAGATGGATCTTATTATAATCCGTATGATGAAGTACCACCCCCCCATGTGGGGAAGTGGATATATAGGAATCCAAATTGCTGAATCATCATGTTATGATTTCTACACTTAGGTCTCCCCGTTCGCATCTGGCTTATGTTATTCAGTAGCATCAGTCGAATGATCTATGAAAGTACGTCGATACTTCCACATATACGGGTAACGTAGGCGACATCCCTTTTTTACCCGGGTGGATTTAATTACCAAGGATGAGATTTCAATTCGCCTATGACACTCCAAAGTAAATGTGAAGAACCGTCCTCTCTCTTTTTGAAACAAGGGGCGCTTCCGGTTCTGTGCGTGCTTAAAACAATTTTGTCTTCTCTATTACCATATCTCTAGAGTCAATAATTCTAGAGGAACTACGGAAATCAATAACTTGCTGCCGTACTAACAGGTTTTCTGTGAGGTCTATCACGTAGAGGTCCTCAAATTGGATCAGTGACGATTTATAGGTTCGTCGTAAAACCTAATTGGTTACTTCCAATAAGTAAATCATAGTTCAAACCGCACTCAAGTAGGGCATTTCCCATGAGATAGGAACTTCTGTACCAGAAACAATGGTATCTCCAATATAGCCCCCTCGGAGGTAAAATATATCTCTTCTCACCCATCCCCATCGTGGATGAGACAAATGTATGCCATTTACGATAGGGTCGTTTCTATGGTTACGATTCTACAGATATGTCTGTTTCTTCCGTCGAAAATCGATTTTACGGTATAGCGCTTATGACATCCTATAGCCGTGCGTAATGATTCCTCTGGCATTCGACCCTTTATACAACGATGCGTCATAGATCAAATTATTTCGGGGATTGGATTTCACTTGACGTTTACGGCTCCATTGCGCACATGTGCGCGGGGTAGACGTTGTGTATAAATGTATCGCGTGTATTAAGATTTTGCTTTAAGTTCTTTCTCTATAAGAGGTGGAAGAATAAACCGTGAAGGTAATGATCATACGTCTGTAAAGCATGTATGTCCATAAAGGTCCCTTTTCTTCTACCCCTTCCCGGGAGTGATGGAATATTTCATAGCTATTACCTGGACACCAAAGAAGAGTTCGACACAATGCTGTCTTTCTGTCCTAGTTGATCCTCGATTCGACATTAGCGGATATTGATGTTACCCCAATAACCGACTACTTTTTCTGTAAATAGCTTATTTGATCAATCATAAATCCATTTTCTTCCCTATGAGTCCAGTATCGATTAAGAATTCTAGTTCTTACTGTTCATATGTTATGTATGAATATAACTACCAATTCGTTATGTCTGATGATGAGATGCCATTGATACAGAGCCAATCCAATACGATTATTGAACGTTCCCATGTGTGTGCATCCAGCAGGAATTTGAACTACGAATTTGCCAAGTATGAGTTGGGCGCTTTAACAATTAGCCATGGTGCTAACAGGAGATCATCGTAGGATCGTAATAAATACTATGTAAATAAAGTATATGTATAAAATAAGTATATCGTAAATAAGTTATATCGTAACTAAGTATATAGTAACTAAGTATAGCGTATAAATAAGTATATCGAAATAAGTATATATATAAATAGTATATCGTATAAATCAGTTCTCGTAAATGTTATAATAAGTATATCGGAAATAAAGTATATCGGAAAATTAAGGATATCGTAGAAAAAAGTATATCGTAAATAAGTATATGTATAATAAGTATTATCGTATAAATAATATATCGTAAATGTCTAAATAAGTCTATCGTATAAATAAGTATATCGTAAATAAGTATATCGGATAAATAAGATATCGTTAAAGGTATAAAATAACCAAAATTCCAATGGAAATAAAATCTTTAGTTGAACTAAAATCTTTAGGAGGGATTTAGGGACGACATTCAATTCAAATTCTGGATCGTCGGCATTGAGGAGGAGATAGTGAGAGAGACAAGAATTCTCACTATTTCTTAGATGCGTGGATCAAAATACATTTTTTTCCATCAAGAACGTCCTTTATGAAACTTTTTGACCCCGAATTTGGAGTACACTACTTTCGAGTGCATTCGCAGGGTTAAACAAGCCAATCGATATTTCATGATCAAAGGTGGAATCAAGGTTTTTGGTTTGTACTGCTGTAGTAGCGGTCCTTATATCTGTATACACATCGAAAGATGGTCGAAAGAACAAATCTCTATTTG
>PYDT01001860.1:0-10987 GCA_004837865.1 Musa balbisiana | reverse complement strand
CAGGAAGAGGCACGACCGAGAGGGACAGAACAGAAAGAAGCGGAGAGATTAACAGCAGGAGCGCACTCCGGTCTAAGGCCTTGGCGACATCCCCGCGAAGCTAACTGCCAAGGGAGCCTATTAGACCGATTATTGGTTGACTTAGTGTTTGAGTAGGGTCAACCGGATTGGATTTGGGCCTTCTGCGCAGCTGAGGTGGAGGCGAAGAAGGCCTCCTTCCGGGGGGGACCGACCAGCAGTGAGGATACAAATCTGGAAGAGCTAGAATTCAACTGTTCAGGACCTACGGGCCAAGGGACAGTCTCAGTGTAGGCCAGTTTATTATGGGGCGTAGGCATCCCAAAGGAACGGAGGGGCGTGCAAAGGTTTACTCGGGCAGGACGGAGATTGGCCCTCGAGTGCAAAGGCAGAAGGGAGCTTGACTGCAAGACCACCCGTCGAGCAGGGACGAAGTCGGCCTTAGTGATCGACGGTGCCGAGTGGAAGGGCCGTCGCTCAACGGATAAAAAGTTAATCTAGGGATAACAGGCTGATCTTCCCCAAGTAGTCACATCGACGGGAAGGTTTGGCACCTCGATGTGGCTTTCGACCAACTGGGGCTGTAGTATGTTCCAAGGGGTTGGGCTGATTCGGCCCATTAAAGCGTCAGTGAGCTGGGTTCAGAACGTCGTGAGACAGTTCGGTCCAATTCCGGTGCGGGCGTAGAGCATTGAGAGGACCTTTCCCTAGTACGAGAGGACTGGGAAGGACGCACCTCTGGTCGGTACAGTATCGTGCCCACGGGTAAACGCTGGGTAGCCAAAGTGCGGAGCGGATAACTGCTTGAAAGATCTAAGTAGCAAGCCCACCCCAGATGAGTGTCTCTATTCCATTCACCAGAGGGCCCCGGTCGCACAGCCGAGACAGCGACGGGTTCTCTAGGTCCCGCGGGGATGGAGCGGACAGAAGCCTATTGAGAATCCAAGATAAGGCACGGCGAGACGAGCGTTTATCATTAGATAGGTGTCAAGTGGAAGTGCGTGATGTATTGCAGCTGAGGATCCTAAACAGACGAAGTTGAAACTTGTTCCTACACGACCTGATCAATCGTCAGGCACTCGCCATATATTTTCATTGTTCAACTGGTTTGACAACATGAAAAACCAAAAGCTCTGCCCTCCCTCTCTATCTATCCAAGGAGGCAGGGAAGAGGTTCTTTGGTGCATTACAGTCAAGAATTGGGGCCTCACAATCACGAGCCAATATGCTTTTCTCTCATGCTTTCTTCGTTCATGGTTTGGTTCGATTATTGGGGTCCTAGGCGTAGAGGAACCACAACCAATCCATCCCCCCCCAGAACTGGTGGTTAAACTCTACTGCGGTGACGATACTCCCCAAGTAGGGGAGGTCATGCGCAAAATAGCTCGACGCCAGAATGATAAAAGCTTAAAACCCCTTATTACTTTTTCCATATTTGGAAATATGAAGAGATAAAAATAAAAAATGAAAAGGTCGTCTTATTCAAACCCCAATTATGACATCTTGCTCTATCACTTCAAACCTCGCGAACGCACTGTTCGATTTCTGTATAGATAGAGAGACCGCGTTTCACATATGTAAACCCGAAAGAACTGGCTGAAGGAGAGGAAAGGTTCCTTTTTGAGGGTCTCCGGGAACCGATGCCAGTGGAGACGGGGTGGGGCCTTCGCTCAGAGGATTAGAGCACGTGCTACGAACAACGGTGGTCGGGGTTCGAATCCCTCCTCGCCCACAACTTCCCTTTTTCGAAATGGAATGGCTACTTTTTCTTTTATTTATCGTGAAGATTCGATCATTCATATAGAACCCAAGACCGGAATCCAGCATATTTGTGTTTTACTCCCCGTACTCGTCCTCAGCCAGCTTGGCAGAATAGCAGAGCACGTACAAGGATTAGTGCATAGCAAAAAAGGCGTTCCTCGTCATTAATATGTTTGCTCGCGGTAATTGTGGCCTATCGGGAAAATCGATGACGGACTCTTTGATTTTTCACTGCTAGACATCATCTGAGAATTCTGATATTGGCTATTTACAAGGGATTTATCCCGGATTACGCCCGAGGTATTGACGGCGATTCTCAAATAGCGTCGAACAGAATGTGGGAACGATGAGATAGAATGCTAATAGAAACAAAGACAGCTGAACGGGTAACCTACTCCTAACGCGTAAAAGCGAGCCCTTTAATCATCGTCATGCTATTAATTAAGAATGAATCAAATCTCCCCAAGTAGGATTTTCGAACCTACGACAGTCAGTAACTAGCCGACCGCTATACACTGAGCTACTGAGGCAACAACGGGAGATCCGACCTCATAGAGTTAACCCCCGTTCCCAACCCATGAAACAATATGGAGTCCGACGCTTCCTTCGTAACTCCCGGAACTTCTTCGTAGTGGCTCCCGTCCATGCCTCATTCATAGGGAACTCAAAGTTGGCTCTATTCATGAATTCCATCTATAGCCCAATGCCATCATGTAATATCCCTTGGGTGTCATTGACAGAAAGAGATTCAGTTATAGTCTATCCGTTCTATATATGGAAAGGTAAGAAATCATCATATAATAATCAAGAAATTTGTACTAGACAGAAAAGGGGGTTTGTGATGATTTTTTAAATCTTCTGTTCTAAATGGGGGGTAAGTTATATACTTATGCATGAGATAATAAATTCGTCGTTTTGGTCGGACTCTATTATGGTTTCTGACCAATTCTCACATAGGCCGCATCTATCTCTCCTTCTCGAGCTCGGGTTATGGAAGAAGGACCCGAGCAGGAGGTACCGCAACAATGGTTTTATTACGGGACAGATCATATGTTAATATCCGATCATTATGCGCCTCGCATTAGCATGGTAGACCGCTACACATAACTGTCCTAGTTTACCTATCTTTTGTTTTCTTTCTCTGAACAAATCACAAAAACTTTGTGATTATGGGTCTACTACCAGAAATTCAATGCGTAATTCAGCATTTCAATGTGTACTTGTCTGATAAATATCAGTTGTCAATTATTCAACCATTCATTTTTACCAAGTTCAAAGTTAGCGATTAGTCAACAGTATATGTTCGATTTGCAAACAAACAAGATGTTATTTGTAAAAGTAGTTATGGTGGTTACTGGTTACATTTCTTCATGAAATGGGGGTTGGATGGTATATTCGGAACGGCACAAAATAATTCTATTCGATCTAAATCTAAAGGTACATTGCTAAATCTAATAGGACCTGTGTCAGAATGAGAAATCTATGGCTAGAATTTTTAGTATTCTTTATTGTCTCACCTGGTCTACTATAGGCAGAATGCCGTAGACTATTGTCACTAAGAAAAACTGAAAGAAACCTCAGAAAAGTCAGAACAGTCAGAAAAGTCAGAAAAGGAGAAAGGGGAGAAAGTGAGGAAGGAAAGGATGTAGAAAAGTGAGGAGAAGCGATGTAGGAAAAGTGAGGAAGAAGCGATTCGAAAACAACTTCCGAAGGAAGGAGACCGAAAACAGGAAAAAGAGGGATCCACCGAAAAAGACCTTCATTTTATTCGGAAGAAAGAAAAGGAGGTCCGGACCCCAAAATAGATGCAACGGAAGAGATCCGAGGCGTGAATGGAAAGGAAAAAAACAAAGCATGAATTCCACTTTCACTTTAAAGACACATGCGATAAAGATAGACCAGTGTACGAAGATTCTGATCTTGCTACCTATCAAGATAATTGGGAATGGGAAAGACGTGAAGACGAGAAAAAGAAAAGGACTGTTTTTCTGCTTGACTTTGAAAAAATATTGCGAAATTTTTATTTTCGAGTATAAGCGGTGGAATCGCCATGCGATATATAAAAAATAATCGATTGAAACTAGTGTACAAAAGAACAAATGTCCCAATATTTTTTATACGTGTTCCAAGTGATGGAAAAAAATAATATCGTGTAACTATCCGCACTAGTTTCATCCACTTTTTCAGAAAAGAAGAACAGCAAAAGGTGTTTGTGACATGACAGAAAAATTTTCCCATTGAAAGACCTAATGATATGGGTTTATACCAATGACAAAAAAAATACAACTTGAGCAATGAATGATAAGTCGAATTAACAAACTCTAGAAGAAGAAGAAGAAGAAGAAGAAGAAGAAAGGATATTCTTTGCTCTCGATATATTGAAAAAAAGGGACCAGGATTATTCCAAACGATGAGAATGAGCAAGAATATTGCCAAAGCGTATGTCCTTTTTGAAGGACCGTATCGGGAACAATAAAAAAATTTCTATTCACAATACAATCATGAATGATTTAATTAATTCCACAAATGATTTACTTACTTCTACAAAGATTTAAGACTTCTACAGAAGAAGAAGATGTCGTCCATAGAAACGTTTTGGATAATAAGATGCATGGCGTCTTCTATTTACTAAAAATTCCGAGAATTTGACATTGAAAAAGAATCCGCCTTGCATGAGAAAATCATCATTTACTTATAGTGTTAGTTCTTAAACGTCAAGCGATGAATCGTCTTTATTTTTATTGGAAGAAGAAGAAGAATTAATTCAGAAAGTAAAGCAAAATCTTGAGATTGTATAGGACATAATGACAACCAAGCCAAATGATTCAAACAAACAAACTGGAAAAAAAATCCATTTGGAATAGAAGAAATCGGGAAAAAGGTGCCTCGACGGCTCATACAAATTGACCGATGAATTAGAAGGAATGGATCAAGAAAATGGAGAGAACAGAAGGAAGATTATGAAATGTTCAATCCAAAGCGAAACGGGTGGTGATCTATCAATGATAACAATCGGATCCCGGATACGATACTGATAATATTGATAAGCAGAAGCAGAAGAGGTGGCTTTATAAGTTATTCGCAACAACAGATTTTAATCGGGGGTTATAATCCAAGGATCCATGAGTGCTCAAAGACGTAAAACAGTTATTTGGGAAATATTTCAAACAAATGTTCATTCCCCGAGTTTTTTTGGATCGAATAGACAAAGTCTCTTTTGTTTTTCTTGTTTTGAAGATTCTTTTTTTTTCTTTTTTTGATAGATATGATATCGAATAATTCATTTATTTTAGGAATTCCGTGGGGGCAAGGAAACCCAGAATCCGAAACTTCCGATTTGAGGAGGAAAGAGGAAGAGCAAACCTGGAAAAAAAAAAAGACGAGGAGGAAAAAAAAAAAAAGAGGAAGATGAACGGAAACAATATAAGACATTGGGATAGCATTATATTTGCTCAAGCAATAAGGGTTTGATGTGAATAACCCAATCTTTTTTTAGAAAACAACAGTGTATTGCCTCATTGATAATAGCTAAAAAATATTGGAGTATGTATTATTCCAATTCCGAGTTGGTAGGAGGATTGAAGGACTGGAACTAGAGAAATACCAGTAAATGCACATATAATGGTGGTCATTAATCAGAAAACAGAATTTCCCAAAGATTGCGTTAACAGAGGTATTCAGATAAGATTTTATTCCTTTTCCCGTTTAAAAACCTTGGCGAAGATCTATAAAATAAGATCTCATCATGGAATCAATGAAAAAAAAAAAAAGGGAAAAAAAAAAGAAAATTTTAGGGTTTTAACCAGTTGGGGAATGGAAACGGAACTACCTTTGGGTTCTCCCCGAAACCAAACCTACTTTTTGAACCCATATATAAGGAACTCAAAAAAATAATTAGGAAAAGTAAAAAGAACTCTCTAAAAGTTTCAAAAGAATAATTAATAAGAGGGCGTCACAAAAAATCGTTCTAGTGCTAAAAACGCGTTCTTAAAAACGAGTTCTTAAAACGAATAGTTCTAGTTCTAAAAGAATAGTCTAGTTCTACAACGAACAGTTTCTAGGTTCTAAAAAGAATAATGAAGAAACTGGAAAAGTGAACCAATTTCTTTATTTGAATTGAGAGAAGGGGAAAAAGTAACATGACCAAATGAAAATGCAAAAGATTCAAAAAAAAATAACAGATGATTCACGAATCGACAATTAAATTCGATCTATGAATTGGACCAATATTATCATAGAAAAAAAAAAATGAAAGATCTTGCTGAATAAGACAATCACAATAAGGAATCAAATCGAAGGGAATCACACAAGACAAGAAGAAAATGTTCCAGCCTATCATGATAACAGACCGGACTTACAAAAACATATTTGGCCAGATACTTCAAGAAAAAATACCGATTACTACGACAAATACATTATTTTAGGAAGATCTTTCTTAAAAAATATCCATAGATATCTTGCAATGGGATGGTTCTACCATTCAAGTTATGCACACCCTTTTAAAAAAACAATTATCAATGAATCCATTTTACCACGATGAAGAATCAGAAGGAATTGATGAAAACAGATCAAGATACAATGAACTTTTTTCGAATATAAAAAGTACTTTTCTAACTCATATTAGAAATGTTAAACAACACCTTATCACGACTTATTTCCTTTGTCCCAATCATAGTATTGACAAATTGTCACAAACCAATTATTTAACAAACATACCTGAGATCTGTACTTCAATATCCGATCACGGGACCTATCCTTTTTTAAAGACAAGATTAAGTATATTGTATGACACGAGAATCTTTGATTCCAATCAAGGCATAAGAAAATTAAAGTCTGGAATGAATAAATGGGAAAAACTGGTTTAAAGGGTCAGTATCAATTAATTTTTTCGGAGCAAATGGTCTCGATTAGTCCCCCCCCCCCCCCCCCCCGCCGAAAAAATGGCGAAAAATAGAGTAATCAACGTTGTAATATTCAAAATAAAGAATCAATGAAATTGTATTCATTAAAAAAAAGAAAAAAAGACGATTCATTCAGGTTTACATGAATGAAAAGTTTTTATTATGCCAGTGGATTTACGAAGAGTCGGAAAAGAAAAATTTAAAAAAACACTACAGATATGATTCTTGTTCACATGAATATATAAATTATGGGGATAAAGTTAAGGACTATACACACTGAAACCCGAATCGTTTTATGTATATTGTAAATTGACTATTGATGGTTACCATAAAAAAAGGGATATTTATTGATACCCAAAAATTGGATAGAAAATATTTGGATTATAGAATCTTATTTTTGCTTAGAAACCAATAGTGATATTGAGAACACTAGTGATAGTGAGAACAATAGTGATATTGGAACAATAGTGATATGAGGACTGGACGATAGGTATATAGGTACAGAAATTATATAAAAATACTAATACTAAGACCTCATCAAAAAAACAAATTTTGATTGGATGGGAATGAATCGAAATTATTCTACCAATCAAATCTAGACCTTGGTCTTCCCCGAATTGGTGTTTACCTTTTGTGCATATAAGATAAACCGTGGATCATACCAATCAAAGTACTTCTTTCTAATTTTATTATGAAAATGATATTAGTCAAAATCAAAATGAAAATGATATAGTCAAAAATCAAAATGAAAAAAATATTAGTCAAAATCAAAATCAAAAAAAGATTAGTCAAAATCAAAATCAAAACAATATTAGTAAAATCAAAAATCAAAAACAATATTAGGTCAAAATCAAAAAAATTTAGTCCAATCAAAATAAAAAAAATATTAGTAAAATCAAAAAAATATTCGTATAAATCAAAAATCAAAAAAATATTAGTCAAACTCAAAAAATATAGTCAAAATCAAAATCAAAAAAATATTAGTCAAAATCAAAAAAATATAGGGCAAAATCAAAATGAAAAAAATATTAGTCAAATGATCAAATGAAAAAAAAATATTAGTCAAAATACAAAACATCAAAATTCCGTTAAAATAGAATTTCAAAATTCCAACCAAGAAAAAGAGGGTCAATCAAATCTTGTATCAGGAAAAATTTTTTTCCACAAAAACAAAACCAAAAGGAAGATCCTGAAGAGGATTGCACGAGATCACAACATTAAAAAAGTAAAAAAAAAAAAAATCCAAGAAAAATCGGAAGGAGAACTAGATTTCGTTCCTGAAAAATTTGTGATTTTTCAAGTAAGATGGGAGACCCCTTGAATCAAAAATTTAATAATGGGGGATATCCTTGTCTCCTACTTCTGATGATCAACAGGGGCAATTAATATCCCTTCGATTAGAAGAGGAGGATACATCTGGATGTAATGCTGATTCAGAAAGATAAAGCTCTACAGAAGTAATAAAAAGGCGGAATATTGAATTAATCGAACATTAGTCTATCTTAAGAAGGGATGCAAAACAATAATATATATCACACCATCAGTATTTCATTGTCGATAAGAGTACCACCAAATAATAGAAAATACATAAATGAAAGCTGTTGAGAAGAAGAATTTTAAAAAATCCACTGGACGAAAGGCAAATAGTGTGAGGGGGCTCAAGATCATTATAATTCTTTGTTCCTGAAAAAATTCTATTCTAGAGTCGTAGAGAATGAGAATTCTAATTAGTTCACTCTCATATCGGGATATTGTGAATAGAAATCCAGTATTTTGCACGAAAACAACATAGAAACTCTGAACAATTTTGGACTGAGACAAACGTTAATAGGATTTAAAAAATTAATAAATGCAAATTGTGTTTCTTTGGCCCCAATTACCGTAGACGATTAGCTGTATGAACTCGCTTGGTTTGTCAATAATGTGGTTTCAGTAGTCAAGGTATACGTATGTATCCACGATTCAGATTATTGTTAATAGTATATGTCCTATATAATCACATGCCGTTTTCAGTAAACTAAACAACCGAAGATGGACGCATTGGTGTGTTACGTTCTGGTCATGCTACGTATGTTATTGGGTATCAATCAATGAATATAGAAACGAAATCTAAAGAATTTTTTAGGGGCAAGAAATCATTCTCTTCGTAACGCAGAAATTATTATATTTTTAAATAGATTATCCTGTTCGGTTGCTATCTAATCAAAGGACAATTGCTTTAGATAGCACGGATCAATCTCAATTTTGCGTGTATCGATTCAAAAAAAATTGCCATAATATAATAATTATTGATTTTATTTGTCTGATCGGTCACATCAGGCATGGAAAAGAGAATGAAAAGAAAAGATAAAACACGTGTTATGTCCCAAAAATCAGTCATTTCCTCTTTCCACCCGAAGAAAAAGAAGAAAACAGGTCTGTTGAATTCAAGTATTACGTTTCCCAATACAGATACGAGGAGTACTTCAATTGGAATGCACCAAAGGATTTTTCCCCCCCCTCACCAAGAGGTCTACAAAAAATTCTGAGAAAACGTCACGTCTGCTGGCTATATTTGTCAAAGAAAAATATAGAGCGCGTTATACAGAAATATAATTGACCAGTTGGATATTCGGGAGCAAAAAAATCTAATAAACGTTTGAATTGTATAGCTAGTTATTAGATTTTTATTTGATGCACCTCCTACATTTTTTTTGAGGAATCATAAATAATGAATAGGAAGAAAAGATAGCTGTACCGGCTACAAAAAACGATTCCGCTAGTAATATGGGTCTCACCACCCATCAATGCATGTGTTCTTCGCCTGATCGGTAACTCTCGATGGTGAAGAGGTTATTGACTGTGTAACCATATGGGTATGTTACACAGAGGGATGGAAAAAATGCGGAAAACGAACCAGTATACAAATCGGCATTATGCACACGTTTGGGATAATTTAGCTCCTAGTTCACAGAGGCAATAACGGTAAATGCAGAACAACTGGAAAATGTTTCAAGTACTCTAAAAGGGTGCTATATCATAGTCAATCGATGGAGCTGAGGCGTATAGCTTATCATTTGTTATGGATTGGGCCTTTATGGCGGATATCGGCGACGCCAGACTCCTTTTCTTATTGTCAGGAGAGAGAAGATATATGATTATTCGAAGCCGCCACAGGATGCGAATGATGCAAAATATTCCGCATCGCGAGGAGTAGCTGCCGATCTACCTTATGGCAGGAGATAAAGTTGGATGTTTGCGTTATTTTAACAGGAAATGTGTGAATATCAAAAATCCATTACGCCGAAATCCCATTTTTTTTTTTTGTTGCGCGAGGATGAAGGAGTGGGCATTATTGGGTAGAGGAAGCAATAAATTGGGGTTTCTCAGGACGATGTGTACGAGCTTCTGGGACAACCAATGGGCTTTCTAAATGATCTATGGTGTTACAACTGAATTCGATTGGGAAGTCCAATGGCAAAAAGGCCTGGAGATATCGTTAGTCGTTATTAGGACGAAGGACCGGTGAAATGAGGGAATCTATAAAAATAATTCAACAGGCTCTCGAAGGAAGTCTGGAGGACCCTGAAGAATTTAGAAGTCCGACGCTTGATAGGCAAAAAATTCCGAAGGAATGATTTTGAATATGATAGGAATTTATAGTAAAAACCTTCACCAATTTTGGAAATTGTCGAACAAGAACTTTACCGTGAGAGTAGAAGCCAAAAGGGGAATTAGACTTTATTGATAGGAGATAATAGTGTTTTCCTTGGAGATGGAACATCGTCAACCGGCTCATAAATTTGCAAATTCTTCTCAGCTAGTTAAAGAATGAAATGGCTGATATCTGCCGATCTAGGTAGTATAGATAGCATATGGGAGAGGTTGATCGTTGAAAGATAATTGATTACGAACAGAAGTACAAAATATCATTTTTTTCTATATCGGAATCCTTAAAAGAAGTAGATGGGACTATATGGATCTTTGTACCCATTTTGACCGTATATTGGACTTACAATAGGGTACTAGTAATTGTTGGTTAGAAAGAAGAAATATTCTGCAGCGATACAAAACGTATTGGGCCCTGAAATGCCGGCCCCTTGGGAATTCTTCAAGCTCTAGCAGATGGAAACTACTACTTTTTAAAGAACCTTCTCCATCTAGGGAGATGTCGTTGTTTAGTATTGGACCGTCTATATGGTCATATCAATTATACTAATATTTAGTAATCACTTTGGGTATAGCTCATTTAGGCCGATCTCCGTATAGGTGTTTTTTATGGGTCGCAATTTCAAGTATTGCGCCTAGTGGCTTTTTATGCAGATACG
>PYDT01001692.1:0-10987 GCA_004837865.1 Musa balbisiana | reverse complement strand
TCTAGCCAACTTGTATATTTTACGAAGCAAGGGTTTGCTTTCTTGAACATCGCAAAACTGCTAGCGTGTATGTTCTAAAAATATTATAAATTTGCTCAGCTTGTTATGTATAGAAATTTGCTATCATACTCCTTTTTGCAATATATTATGATAGCAAAATTGCCATAATGATAAAACTAGGAGATTATGTTTAATTATGCAATGTGTTTAACTTGGCTATTTCCAACTTGTAAATTGCAATAGGAACAAAATCTGGCTTACACAAAAAGCTATCTTGCATTTGCTTCGAAATTTTTGCTAGCTTGTATGTCTGACAAAACTTGCATATCTAAAAATTGCTAGCTTGTAGTCTAAGAGAAGCAAACAGTTGCTGGTCCTCTTCGCGCTTGAAAACAGACCTACTAAAATCGGTGAGCTAAAATTTTACTTCTTGAACCGAACTCGAGTTCTTATCATAAGGTTATTCATCCCCCAACTAAATGTATAAAACAACGTGTTTGATACCTTATTTTTTTTGTTCACCAAAAAAAATTTATTTTCAATTTCAATTTTTTTATATTTACTGGTATATTTTTCTCTTTTATATTTTATATTAAAATGTTTAGTTATTTGTTGTATGTATTTTAATATTAAATGTTTTATTGAATATTAAAATGAAACTTAAAGTAACTAACGACGAGATGGTATTATCGTTGTCTTGCATGTCTCGCAAAAGTAAAAGTAGGCGCGAATTCTCCCAATTTGTGACCCCCATACGTTGTTATATAAATAGGTGGGTAAATGTTCGTTCCATATGAAAGCGATTGTAGGGCATCATTGTGGTATAATGTGTAGATGACCGGAACAAGTTACTATTATTTCTTTCTCCTCCCTCAGGTTGAGTTTTTACATTTTTCCGGATAAATGGTAGCTTACAAAAGTGTTTTTTTAGCGAAACGTGTCATTCACAGTGTATTACTCCTGTTTTTGACATTGTTATTTTAAAGATGGCATGATATGTCCAATATCTCGATTAAGTTAAGATGGAGGTAAGAATAAATCCAATAATGATGAATGGAAAAAAAAGATAAAATCCTTAGCTAGAAAAGGGGGGGATGTAGCCAAGTGGATCAAGGCAGTGGATTGTGAATCCACCATGAGAGGGTTCAAAGTCCCGTCGTTCGCCCACCACTTTTCAAATTCAAAAAATTCTATTTTCAATATTCCGATTTTCGGCAGACGAAGATAAAAAATACAATATCTTTTTCCTTTACTATCTTCTTCAAGCGCAGGATAACCCCCAGGGGTGGGGTTTTTTTCCGCCCCCCCCCCCCCGATGGGGCTCATCCCCTCAACCGCCAACATGGGGATGGTATACAGGGTTCATAACTACTCCTCTTACTCAGGGACGCTTACCTAGCCACACTTAGATCCGGCTCTACCCAAACTTTTTTGGTTCAACCCAACATTACCCACTGTCCGATTGTAAGGCCGTTTTTGGTATCAAAGGACATCCCCAGAGGGTATATTATGTGCCGATACCTATTTTGCAATCAGTTTCGCACAGCACCTGCTGCTATAGATATTGGCCACCCTTTCAAGGTGATTTCTTGTATGATGGCCGTGCCTAAGGGCATATCGTTGAAGTAGATCTCTTTATCAATAAAAAACCCATTCCCAACCGTACAAGCTTTCCAAAGCATCCGGCTCTAGTGTATATGATGATATCTAGACGATGGATCGTATATAAATCGTATGATGAAGTACCAATGAGTGGTATAGAGGAATCCAAATATGCGAACACTCATTTTATGATCTTATACATCCTAGGTCTCCCCGTTCCGTCGATCTGGCTTATGTTCTCAGGTAGCATTCAGACGAATGACTCTATGAAATTACGTCGATACTTCCAACATTTACGGGTAGTAGGAGACATCTCTCTTTTTCCCGGGGGGATCTTAATTACCACTGACTTAGTTTCAATTCGCCTCTGACCATCAAATAAATGGGAATAAACCCGTCCTCCTCTCTTGAAACCAATGGGCGCTTCCGGTTCTTTGCGTGCTTCAAACAATTGTCTTCTCAATATTAACCATATCTCTAGAGTCAATAATTGCCAGAGGAAAATACATGAAATCAATCACTTGCTTGCCGTTACTCAACATTTTGGTGAGGTCTATCCCGAGCGGTAATAAAATTGGATCAGTGATCGATTCCTAGGTTTCTTCGGTAAACTAATTGGTTACTTCCAATAAGTAAATCAAAGAGTTCAACGCCACCAAAGGTAGGGGAATTTAAATTGGATAGGAAACCTTCTGGTACCAGAAACAAGGTATCTCTCAATTAGCACCCTCTGCGGATGTAAAGATATTCTTCTCACCATCCCCATCGGTATGAGACAAATGTATGCATTTCGATTAGGGTCGTTTCTATGGTTACGATTCTACCAGATATGTCTTTTTCATTCGTCGAAAACGATTTTACGGGATAGACGTTAGACCTCCCCTCTATGCCGTGCGGTAATGATTCCTCTGGCATTAGACCTTTCATACAACGATGCTGTCCATAGATCAAATATTTGGGGATTGGATTTCATTGAGGTTTAGGCTCCATTGCGTGTGCTCGGGGTAGAAGTTTTAGTATACAGTATCGCCGTGTTATTAAGTATTTGCTTTGAAGTTCTTTTTCTATAAGAGGTGGATAGAATAACCGTTTGAAGCGTACTGATCATACGTCTGTAATGCACGTAGCCCATAAGAGGTCCCATCTTCTACTTTCCGGGAGTCGATGATTCATAGCTATTACCTTGACACCCAAAGAAGGTTCGACCCCAAGGCTTTATTTCGTCCTAGTGATCCTGATCGACATGGAGACGTATATTGATGTTCCCCAAACCGATACTTTTTATGAAATACTGATATTGATTTTTTTTTTTCCATCCAGAAATCCATTTTCTTCCCTATGAGTTCCCAGTATCGATAACCGAATTAGAGTTTCTACTGTTCATATGTTATGGTAGAACTATAACAGACCAATTCGTCGTAGGATGATTGAGATTCCATTGATACAGAGCCATCCAATAGGATTTTGACCGTTCCCATTGGTGTGCAGCCAGCCGGAATGAACTACGAATTTGCCAATTATGAGTGGGCGCTTTAACCATTCAGCCATGGATGCTTAACAGAGATAATCGTATATCGTAAATAATATCGTAATAAGGATATCGTCTAAATAAGTTATATCGTAATAAGGATATCGTAAAAAGTATATTCGTAAAATAAGTCATATCGTATAAATAAGATATAGCGTCAATAAGTCTACGTTATAAAAATAAGAATCGTAAAATAAGTAATCGTAAATGGATAAATAAAGGATATCGTAAATAAGTATATCGTAAATAAGTATATCGTATAAATAAGTATTATCGGAAATAAAGTATTCGTATAAAAAGTAATCGTATAAATAAGTATATCGTAAATGTTAAACTAAGTATATCGTAAATAAGTATATCGTAAATAAGTAGTAATCGTATAAATAAGGATACGTAAATGTATAAATAACCAAATCCAATTGACAATAAAATCTTTAGGGAAATTAAAATCTTTAGGAGGGATTATGGGGACGACTCAATTCAAATTGATCGTCGAATTGAGATGAGATAGTGAGAGAGATCAAGAATTCTCAATATTCTTAGGATTCGTGGATCAAATTACATTTTTTGCCATAAGAACGCTTATGAAACTTTTGACCCCCGATTGGGTTACCCTACTTTCACGTGATTCGCAGGGTTCAACAAGCACGATATTCATGATCCAAAGGGTGTAATCAAAGGTGTAGTATGCTTGTAGTAGCGGGCCTTATATCTCGTATAACAATCGAAAAGATGGTCGAAAGAAAAAAATCATCTATTTGATGGAGCTTCTTCACTATACCTATGATTCCATTGGGACCGAATGAGACATTGGAAGAATCTTTTCGGTCTTCCACTTCAATAGGTTGATTGTTTCGTTCCTGTATCGTCCAAAAGGGAAAAAGATTTCTGAGAGTGTTTCATGGAATCCGCAAGGAGTACTTGGGTGCTCACAATAAATAAAAAGGGTATCATGCATATCTAAACCGGAAGTTCGCGGTGTGGAGGAACCGGATCGGAAAAAAAGAGGGTCTAGTTGGAAAGATATCTAATGAAACCGTGCTGGAATTAAGAGCTCATGCAAAAGAGAAAGATAGGCCGAATTATCTGGCGTTTCTTTTTTTATCCTATACGGCTTGATCCGATCCGCAAGGACCATGAGTGGAATGTGTGATCGTATTTCTCCGAGGAAAGAAGCGAAAAATAATCAACGGAATTTGGGAAGCTAGTCGAAATCTTAGGGAACGACTTGATTTGTTATCTCATGTCTCCGTTCGTGAAAAAAAGACCAATTGAAGGGGAGGGTTTCCTTCAAACAAAAGGAGCTGAGGAAACTATTCAATCAATGATATTGACATGTCATCTTTCGCGAGAAACAAGTGGGGTAGTCTTGCAAAATTGTGTTCAATTCATGTGGCAATTCCGAAAGATCTCTCGTTAGTTGGGGGAAGAATCAGCACGAATCGGATTTTGTGAGGAAAGTATCGAGAGAATTGATTTGGGTAGGACATGTGTGGTTGTAAAAAAGATCCCCGGTTTTTCGCAAGGTACGGAATGTATTGTCAATATTCAATAGATTCCACAAGATATATTTCGTTCAAGTAAGGAAGTCAGCCAATTGAAAGGATCTTAGGATCCAATCCATAGATCAGTTCGATTCATTAGAAATGAGGTTCAGAATAACCACAGATCGATCAAACAGACATTCAGCACTAAAGAAAGATCGATT
Source organism: Musa balbisiana (assembly GCA_004837865.1). Lineage (NCBI taxonomy): Eukaryota > Viridiplantae > Streptophyta > Magnoliopsida > Zingiberales > Musaceae > Musa > Musa balbisiana. Next base: position 6,149 of record PYDT01001692.1, on the reverse strand, counting down.
CTTTGGATCCTTCCTGTCTTCACAACGGAAAGAACAGAGATAGATCAGATCGATTCCCGAATGCCTTTTTGGATCTTCCACCAATGTTCCGGAGATTCACGGAACGTGAGAAAAGCAGATGAATAATCATCTGCTCGGAAGAAATCGCAGAATTTCTTGGGAATCCTACAAGATCAATCGTTCTTTTTTCTCTGACAGATGGTCAGAACTTCATCTGGGTTCGAATCATATTGAGAGGTCCACTAGAGACAGAAAAATTTTGAAGAAAAAACAAGAGATGTTTCTTTGTCCCTTCAAGGCGATTGGAAAATAAAGAAATGGTGATATATCAAGATAATTAGTATTTACAAAATACCGTCTCAAATTCTCCTATTCAACAGATCCGGGATGGTGATATGGTTCCGAAGGATGAACCGGATATGGACGTGTCCCGATAAGATTTCATTCTTGAACAAAAATCCATTTTTGATTATTTCATCTATCCATGACCGGAACAAAATGGGATAACGTGACACCACGATTTTGATCAGAAGAGAGGTTTCAAGACTGGCAGATCTATAACTCTATCAATAACGAGCCGGATCTGGTGTATCATAGGGGATTTGCCTTTTCGATGATTCCTACGGGTTGGATCAAAAAAAATTCTGAAATGAGGTATCAAATCAGAGATGAATCGAAAAAAGAAATCTTTATTGGTTTACCTCCTCTTTTGTATGAAGAGAATGATCTTTTTACGAAGGATCAGAAAAAAAAAACGGTCCGGATCTACTGCGGGAATGATTCGGAAAGATCCAAAACTAAAACAAGCGGATGCTAGCAACAACATAAAGGGGAGCGTCAAATCATAAGATTGATCCGAAATCTTTTTCTTTTTTTTATTCAAATCAATATAGACATATGGGTACATAAGAAATGTATCTAATCGATTCATTTAATGAATAGATCCGATCGCAATTCGAATATGGAAATCAAAGGGATCAAAATAGGAAATGATTACTCTGAATCATATCAACTATAATGAAATATACGATCAAACAACATTTACGCTTGAAAAAGAGTCAGACGAATGTTGATCCTCTTTGTTCTCGAACCGAGGATCCAGAATCGGGATCTGATGTATATAGATACAAATGTCCAATGAGAGCAAGAATTACAGGAACATTGGAACATTTCGTTTCTGAACAGAAGAACCGTTTCAAGTGTGTTCGATCGGTTACGTATATCAAATCTCCCCGATTGATTGGTCCGAGGCTATCGACAAACAAAATTTGTTAAGTCAGTCGTTTCTTTTGTCCAAGTCACTTCGTTTCTTTTGTCCAAGTCACTTCCTTTTTGTCAAGTTCACTTCCCTTTTGTCAGTCACTTCCCCTTTTCTTTGGGAGTATCGGGGAAATATCCCCATTCATAGGTTCGAGATCCACATCCGTGATTGAAGGTCCGAATGATCAATCCGCAATCAGTTGTTAGAATCAATAGTGTTCAAATCGTCCTTTGAATAAAGTGAAAAAACCCTTCTTATTGGATGATCATGATACTTCCCAAAGACCGGAATTCTTTATCAAGGGAGAAAAATTCCATTTTTGTTACAAAAAGATACCAGGTGGATGATTGACCATTCTATCTAGAATAGATCCGCAGGAAATCCTTTGATAACACGGATTCCTATTTCTCAAGATATTCCATGATCGAGACCTTGGTGAATCCCGTGAAACCATTTCATAGAAGTTCATTGATATCTTCTGTTATAAAGCAAATCGACTTCGATTCTTGAATGTCCAAATCACTCTTTTTTGGTTATATGTAACAAAAGATTCCTTTGTTATGTGGAAAAGACCGTATCAATAATTATGATTCTTACCTATGGGACAATTCCTCAATTACCTTGTTCATCGCAACAATATTTTCTCGGCGTCGGTAAAAAAAAACATATTTTTTGGAGAGAGAGACTATTTCACAATCGAGTCACAGGTAGCTAAACATATTCATACCTAAGATTTTCCAAAAAGGGGGACAAAACGATAACGTGTACACCTCTTTCCGTTTTCCAATTCGATCGAGCAGTTTCTTTCGTAGAGCTATTACCGATCGCAGACATTTTGAAACACCTCTACGCGAAACAAAGAGTCAAGTTGGGGGGAAGAAACCTTATTGTCAGCCTCTTTCAGATAGACTCTATCTGATCAGAAGGGAAGAACTTGCATCGGTATTCAGTTTCAATTCACAACAGGGTTTGTTCAATCTACTACATGTTCTGAGACATATTTACCATCCGGAAAGAGGAAAAAAAAACGGAGTCTTTCTCTCAAAGAAATGCGTTGGAGAAACGGCAGAATTGTATAGAACTTTCAACGAGATAGTGCTTTTTCAATCTCTCAAAAGGGAATCTGTTCCAACAAATGGAATCCGTTCCAAAAATTATCCATGGTTCTTACTTCGAGAGTGCAATATCTAACATTTCACTTTTAGCTACTTTTCGACCATTGTCGATAATAAGTAGAGTCACAAATTGGTATTCCCATTTCAAATTTGTATTCCATTTTTCAGATATAGGCATGGATCAGATTTTCATGGACAATTCATCAGAAGATTCTTCCACAATGAGACTCTGTAAGTGAGATTTCGGGGAGTGTTTACAGATCTTCGTCTGTCCGAAGAAATGATTCATCGAAATAATGAGTCACCCGTTCCATTGATATGGACACATCTGAGATCAACAAATGCTCGGGAGTTGGCGTTCCTCTATCAATCTTTTCCTGTTAGTGTTGCTGGATATCTCGTATCTATACATCTTCTCTTTGTTTCCCAAGCCTCTAGTGGTTACAGACAGAGTTAGAAAAGATCAATCTTTGATGATTCCACCAACATGATTGAGTTGCGAAAGTTTGGATGGGTATCCGACATTGAACTGAATTCTTTCTGGTTAAAGAATCTCTTTCTAGTTGTTCGAACAAATAGGAGATCTATGGAAGAAAAACGGGGTTTGCTTTGTTTTGTGGCAACATGGCTATTGGTCGCTTGTGGGGCAAATCAATAGTTCTAGGAAGAAAGATTTGACTATCAATCTCTCGATCTCAGAAGTACTCATATCAAACCATCAAATCTCATACGTATCATACCAAATCCCATCAATCGAATTCACTTTTCGAGACATACGAGAATATAAGTCGTACAACGTAAAGAGATCTATCATGAGATAAGGGAAAAAGAAAAAAAGGTGAACGGTGATTGGATTGATGAGAAAATAGAATTGGGGGCGCGAACAGTGCTTCGATTGATGATGAAGAAAGAATTCTGGTTCAGTTCTCCACTAAACGACAGAAAAAAGGATTGATCAAATTATATGAGTCGACAGAGTGATATTTAGCAAAGCAATACTCTGGTTATCAAATGATTGAACAACCGGGATCAATTACTTACGATACTTAGTGACAGTATATAATGGAATTTAAAATAGAGTTCAATGGATCCTGTTTAGCAGAAGACGGAATTCCTTGTCAGTATCAACATATTATTCACAACCTCTGTGGGCTAATCGTTTTCATTTACAATTCATGGAAAACCTTTTCGCTCGCTTAAGCCCGATCCCCTTCTAGGGTTTTAATTTTTTGTAAAGTGGGGATAGGTTATATAGGGAACTGGACGTCCTATTGTGTCAAATACCTAGCGACAACCCCTATGTTCCTTTCATACGGTATTTCCGACAAAGTTCCCGGTGGCAAGCCTAAAGAGATATTGTATTGATATATCGATTTGATGATAGTGATAGTGACGATATGATATGATGATAGTGACGATATCGATATTGTGATAGTGCGATATGATGATACCTTGAACGGAGTGCAACTATGTAATTGACGCCGAAAATAGACCGATTGATAGCCCCTTTCAATTCGAATTAGCAAAAGCAATGTCTCCTGCATAATATGGTTCCAAAACATTCATGATCTGTATATGAAGAGTCGAATTACTTATCCTCGGTCTATAGAGAACTATCTCTCCAGAGATGGTGAAAGAGGTTCCCTAGAAATATTTTGTTATGTTCGGACTCATTTCCCCAAAAAGTGGATCCGCTCTAATAGGCTCCGAATAAAGTAAATTACAGGATTAAGATACGAAGGCTTCTTAGTCCGCACCACGAAAGCACTTTTTCATGCTTTTATATTATAGGGGATTCACTGGAAAAGAAAATGTCCATACTACCGGATTGGGGTCCATAACCATGGGTTCAATGTAGAGATCTTGTAGCACTTATCAATGGGCCCTCTCAATTAGATTACACAGAAGAAATCAATATAGAAACTAATACAATTAGATTAGCTCTTCTAGACAAACTTGGATTTGCGATCCCAGTAAGATCGGTTCAGGATCATGGGATCCTTTCTATCAGATAGGAAGGGGCTGTTGCACAAAATGTACTTCTAAGTAATTGCCCCATAGATCCCTATATCATCTATATGAAGAGAGATCCGAAGGGATTCTTATTTGTACAAATGGTACTTCGACAATTGGAACGAGCATGAAGAAATTAACGATACTTCTTTATCTTTGAGTTGTTCTGCCGGATCGGTCGCTCAAGATCTTTGTACTTCCACCCGGACCTGATGAAAAAAATCGGATCACTTTTTAGATTCGTTGAGAATGATTCGATCGAGTTCATGGCATATTAGAGTAGAAGGCGCTCTGTGGACCTCACGGACAGAAAAATTGCAGCTCAGTTGATATAATCGAGTGACATACGTCTCGGCCGAACAGTTAGATATGATGAAAAAAACAGATCTGTTCTATCGTGACAGAGCTTTCTATATGAAAAATACGAATCGGTAGTTTGAAGAAGAGGAAGAGGGCGCGACCTGCAAAGATAAAGAGGATTTATTCAATCACATAGTTTGGGCTCCTAGAATATGGAGCCCTTTCGTGGCAAACTATGTGATTGTATTGAAAAGCCCACTTGGCTTATCGGGCTCGGGGCAAGCGGACCTTTTAGCATGAAGGAGGATGAGCTTCAAGAGAAGGATTCGGAGTTCTTGCAGAGTGAAACCAGCAGTACCAGACCCGGATAGATCTACAAAGAACAAGGCTTTTTTCGAGTAAGCCAATTTCATTGGGACCTGCGGATCATTATTTTTCCTATTCAAAATCAGCCCTTGGTCTCTGTGTTTTCACGTCGAGAATCTTTGCAGATGAAGAGGTCAAAGGTGCTGATTACTGCCCAAACAAAAACCTTGAAATTATGTATAAATGCTGGTTCATCAAAGAATAATGCAAGAAGGTACTTCGAATTGTTGAGTCATCGCCAGAGAGGCTTAGAAGCAATCGTCCATATCTAATGGATCTTTCCTTTCTAATACTCTATCGAGAGTATCGTATTATCAAATCTGTTCCTATGTAACGGAACGATATTGGATCAAATAACAAAGACAATGGTGAGAAAGGGATGGCTTTTTCGGATGAATGAAACATTTGATCATGTAACAGGAGACAGATTTCCCATTACTAGCCGTAAAGCTTATTTGGCCTGGAAAAAGGAATTAAGTGGAAAAGGATTGGCGGGTGTAGAGTCGTGGAAAAATTTTTTATTCCATTTTGGACCTTAGCTACATGCAATATGCTACGGCTGAAACATGGAAGAATTGAATCTTAGATCAAAAACAATATGTTAGGGATGACTTCGAACTGCCTAAACAAGAATTCTTGAACGGCAGAACAACCAGAGTCTATTAATCACGACATCAAACATTTTCATTAATGAAACCATGTAAATCCTCGGAAAATAAAAAATACGCATGCCGAGGAAATGCTTGTTGCTATCTGCTCCAATAACGAATCATTGGTTAAGAATAACTAAAGAACAAGATAGACCTTCTATTCGTCTCAGGGCGATGGATCTTCTCATTGGAAGATCCCCCCTATGGATAATACATATTCCGGTTGACCGAGCCTAATATAATGTTTGTTCAGAAGGCAAAGATTCCACGGAGGCGGTTCGCCTATTTCAGATATCACGACCAAGAGGTACTGATTCTTTTCGGAAGGCCTGAAGGAGAAGGAAGCCGGACTGCCAACAGAAGTCTGTGTCAAACAGAAGTAGGTCTATTCATAATTCACCGACCCGATCCACTTTGGGAACGTACAGTGCAAAGTCACTGAAT
>PYDT01001559.1:0-10987 GCA_004837865.1 Musa balbisiana | reverse complement strand
AAGTATTCTTCGTTTCTCGACGGTGAAGTAAGAACCAAGTCATATGCCTTATTATCCTAGGTCGGAACAAGTTAGTTGATAGATCCCCTTTTTTACGTCCCCATGTTCCCTCCCGTGTGGCGACATGGGGACGTAAAAAAGGAAGAGAGGATGGGTTTTCTCGCTTTTGGAAATAGCAGGCCTCCACTGGGGGCCACACGACGGGATATTAGCTCCGTGGAGAGCGCCGCCCCTGTTAATGAGTCGTTGGACTGGGCTGTGAGGGCTCTCAGCCACATGGATAGTTCAATGTGCTCATCAGCGCCTGACCCGGATTGATGGGGATCATCCAAGCACATGCATGGCCGTACTCCGACTGTTCGAATCGGAGTTTTGAAAACAAACTTCTTCCTCAGGAGGGATAGATGGGGCGGATTCAGTGGACGATCCATGTAGATCTAAATTTTATTCATCGTGGGATCCGGGGCGGTCGCGGGGGGACCCCACGGATCTCCTCTTCTTCTCGAGACTCCATACATCCCTCAGTGTAGGACAAGCTATCTCTCGAGACAGGTTTGGTCGGCATCAATGGGAAAGGGAGCACCTAACAACGGGAAAATGAGCACCTAAAAACGCCTCCTCACAGACAAGAACTACGAGACGCCCCTTATTCTGGGGTGACGGAGGGTCGTACCATTCGAGCTTTTTTTTCAGCTTTTCCCGATGGTCTGGAGAAAGCAGCAATCATAGGATTTCCCTTATCTCCCTTCCCGAGGAAGAAGAAAGTGAAAGTCTTTTTCCGTTCGCAGGGGACCAGGAGATGGAGATCTAGCCATAGAAGAATGATTGGTATAATAACTAACTTCTGGTCTTCGACCCCCTCAGTCATTTACCGAGCGTAGTAACTTCTTTGATGCAAACATATTCACCTACAAACCTCTTACCATAATACTTCTTTGATCGCCTCTGTCACTGCCATATATTCTGCCTCTGTAAGTAGATAAATCCACGACAGGTTGTAAGGAATCTTTCCACCTAACTTCACAACCACCAATGCAAAATAATAGCCTTCAAAGAATCTTCGTTTATCAAGATCCTCAGCATAATCAGAGTCGACGAACCAACCAAAGTGCCTCGATGTTTTCCCAAACTCCAAACAAGCCTCTGAAGTCCCTTGCACGTATCTGGATCCACTTCACAGCCTGCCAATGTGTTTAAACCCGGGCGAGACATATCTCTCTAACCACACTGACGCTTGTGAAATATCTGGAACCGGAGTACAAACCATGCAGACATCATACTGCCTATGCCACTGTGAATATGGAACTTGCGCCATATTTGTTCCCTCTTCACCTGACTGTGGTGACTCTGAGCACATATAACCGAAATGGTAGCCAGAGTAGTACTTACCTGGCTTAGCGTTTTTCATACCACACCTCCTCCAAGAACTTTCTGAGGTAAATTTTTCTGGGTTAGAAATTACTTTTCCAACGCCTCGTTCTCTTTTGATCTCCATGCCAAGAATTTTCCTAGCGCTCCTAAATCTTTTCATTTCAAATTCCATACTTATACTGCATTTTGCAAAGTGTGAATTTCTGACAAATTCTATCTTACATAAGCATGTCTCAACATAAAGTAACAATACACAAAAACCCTCAATTACTTTCGCAATTAGACACAAACGGGGTGCGTTGATCAACGTGCTCCGCGTGTACCCATGACTGCACATAAAAGAATCAATCTCTTATAAACCACTGTCCTTGGAGACTGCTTCAATCCGTAACAAGGACTTTTCTTTAACAAGCACCATGGTCTTCCTTACATCACCTTCAAATCCATGAGGTTGCTCCCGTAAATTTGTTTCTTCAAGTTCACCATTAAAGCTGTCTTAACATCAGTTGCTTTCCAATTCCAATCATACATGACAACAAAGCAAGCAAACACGAATACGCTATTGTTTACAACAGGTGAAAATACGTCTTAAAATCACACCATGTACCTGACTATACGCACCTTGCAACCAATCGTGCTTTGTACCTGCATCTTTCAAACCCCTGGACTTCCTTCTTTTCCTTTGAAGACCCATTTGCATCAACACTTTCTTACCCGAAGGCCCCCGACTTTACAGATCCCAAGTTCTATTTGCTGGAGAGAATTCAAGTCTTCATTCATCGCAATCAACCACTTCGCGGAATTTTCACAAAGAAACAGCATCTGAGTAGGAAGTAGGTCCAACTTCACCTTGTTTCTTCTATTCTGCAACTGCCAAAGCATATGCAACCAATATTTGCATATCTTTGTGGTGGTCCGAAATAGCTCCCGTTGTTCTTCCTTGGTATGGAATATTTCTCTTCCTCTGTATCCCTCTTCGTCAGTAGACCTCGGGTACCAGCTACTGGCATTCTTTGAGTAGAAGAGTTTTGACTGAAAAGAATCTTAACTAAACAACCAATCTCAAGGCTCCACTGCTTCCGTGCACTATCATTTGTACAAATAGTAGATTCCTTTTTGGAAGATATATAGACAATTCATCAAGTACCATCTCTACTGATTATAAATTTTGGGGATTTGGGATCAGAATACCCCTAATCTTTATCCTTGTACCCCAGAGCCTACCCAAGTAAAATGCACTTTTTTAGCCCGAGGCTTAATAGTTCCCTTCAATTTCATGCATGTATCTTGACACCCAAAATTTTAAAATCAGAATAATCACAGGCGTACCTGACCACCCCTTCCGCCGGAGTTTTAAATGGAGAAGGGCTGCAGAAGGAGCGCGGTTGACAAAACGTACCAGGCCCATATTAAATCTCCTCTGCCCAAAGTCCGTTGTCACCACCTCCCCCCCATTGGAGATCATACACCTTGCTCGCTCTCCAATAGTGTTCTGTTCATTCGTTCGTCCACAACCAGTTTTGTTTAGCGTCATCCTAACAGTGCGATGCCGAGCCATGTCCTTCATTTTTTGCAAAATTCTTCAAAAGTCCCCCCTTCCCCACAATTTCCAATGCCATTATCTGTTCGAGCCGCTTAACGGTCTACATGTTGCGTCTCAATCAAAGCCTTCCATTGTTTTCAAGGTTTTAGAAAACATTCATTTTTATGCTTCAAAAATAACCCAACCTTTCCTGGAATAGCGTCAATTAAAGTTCAACATATCCTTGCAACCAACCCTTAGCCTAACAAACACTGGACCCCCAAAGGTCTGATGTAATATAGTCAAAGTACCTTCGTTTTGTAAACTGCCGTAGAAGTGAAGCTGACTCTTTTTGCTTTCCAAAAAATGCAGTGTCACAAAAATCCAATGGCCCAGTACTTGTCCACCAAAGCAGACCCCTTTTGCTCAATGATCAAACCGTTTTTCGCTCAATGGACCAAATGCATATGCCATATTGGTAATGTCAGAATAGACAATGATGATTGAGCGAGCCGGCAATCAAGCCTGTGTTGTGACAGTAGTCCCGCAAAAATAGACAAGTCCGACATAGCTTTTCATAAACAAGGGCATTCTAGAACTTTAATAACTCCCATTCAGCTGTGTATTTGCACCCAAGAGCCTATAGGGTGATGCCTAAAGAGATAAGATTATTTTAAATAGGGAAACATGTCTAACATTAGGAGCGTCTCACAAACTATCATGCATTTTAATTCGAATTGTGCCTTTAACAACAACATACTATGCGCTTAGGCCATCAAAACAATTCCACATTAAAGATTCATCTGTCGGAACAACAAAATCCCATATGAGGACACATGTGTAAGAACAACCCGAATCTAACATCCATTCAGTTTAGACCCCTTCACAGTAGAAAGAAAATCTTTCCAAAATTCTCATAGTTGCCTACACTAGCTTCACCGGATCAGTAGAGTGTTTTCTCAACAATTGTTTCCCTTTTGCTTTAATTTATTTTTCAATTAAAGCAATCAGACGTAAGTGCCCCATTTTATGACAATATCTGTACTCCAAAATTTCTAGTCTGGATTAGATCTAGAATTTAATATGACTACGGTCAAATTCTCTTTTATCCATTCTACCCTGGACATACAAACCTCAGCCAGATTTCCTCTACTTTCACCAGTGATACCCGTCTATTATCCTTAGATTTTCGGACGAGATTTAATTTCTTGATACGAACTTGTTTGTTTCCATAACCATCATTAGTATCACGGTAAATACTTGAAGGATTGGGGAAGAGAACACAAACGCAATAGGGCTTATCCTCATCATCAATTTTTGCATATATATTCTCCAAATCAATAACTAAGGAATCAAACGTATCAAGATGGAGAGATAGATGTCCCTTCCGTCATACGAAGATATACAATCTTTAAGTAGAGACGATTAATCCACGTCCTCTCAATATACAAGGCTTTAAGTTGTCCCACATGCTCTTAGGTACGTAGTCTCCCGTAGCTACCTCCCCGTTAAAAACATCATAAAAGAGAGTTTAGGAAAGGCTTGATCGAGCCTTCTATCCAAAACCGCAAGAGCGTCCTTTGTAGTAATCTAGATGTTCTTTGCTACCTGTAGTGCGAAATCAACTCGTCTTGAACCAGACTGCTTCCATCTTAAGTTGCCACATGCGAAGTGACATTTCTGTCGATTTCTCGACGACGCTCTGTTTATTGTCATCGTTGCCAAAAGGTCACCGAAACTAGGCCTGATAACAGTTTGTTAGAGCGCCCCAGGATATTTAACCCTAAAAAGGTATTTGGCAATCCACAATAAGACAATAAAGAGGAAAACAAATAAAAGGAGAGAACAAGACACCAGGAACACCCAAATGTACGTGGTTCGCGTCAATTTGCACCTACCTCCACGACGAAAGAGGAGAGCAATCACTATTATAAAAGAGGGACATTACAAACATGCCTTAGGAAGACGTTCCTAGGCCATAAACACCGCAAATATAACACCAGGAAAAACACCCAAATCTTTAAACCCAACCTATTAATTGAGTTGTTGGGACTTAACCGAACAAATGGAAATAACAATCTTAGGCTCCTTTTTGTGGCTGCACCTGCATTCTGACTTCAAAGCAGACACTCTTTATAGGTTTAAACAGGACATACCAACTTAATTTTCTTTGTGTGGGACTATTGGGACCTTGCCAACCTAACAATAGCTACACATGGACTTATTTTTAAAACACCAAAATGAATGCTTTAGATATTTTACCAAGTTTTTACAAACTTGTCTAAAATGAAAGGGTTCTATGATTTAGTCCATTCAGAAGTGATCATGGTGTGTGAATTTCAAAAACCGTGATTTTTAAGAATTTAATGCGATACAATTACAACTTTCTCCTACTCCAAGAAATCCAAACAAAATGGAGTCGTGGAAGAAGAAAAAATAGAAAATTTACAAGAAATGGCTGAACCAATATGAGTAGGGACATAGTCTACCCAAATATTTTTGGGCCACGAGCAGCCGTAAACACTGGCAAGCTATATTTTGAATAGATCTAGTAAGACCCTTACTCACCAAAAACTCCCTATGAGTTGTGGAGCAACAAAAAACCTAATGTTCATATTTTACAAAGTTTTTGGGTGTAAGGTTTTATCTTGAATAAAAGATGCATTAGGGAAAATTTAATGCTAAATCCGATGACGAATTTTCCTGGTTATTCTTGGTGTCTAAAGCTTTTCGTATCTTAATAAGAACTGGGTTATAGAAGATCCATTCATGTTGCATTTTCCAAGAGATTTTTGAAATCAGAAAAAGAGTTGAGGATGATGTTAATTCGATGTGAATTAAATGAAAACCATTCTCAACTAGCAAACTTGGATGCATTCCACTTCCACAAACATCCTTATCCAAGGGATTGGGTTGAATCTCAGAATTTGGTGATGATGAAAAACTAATTGATTGGTGTGTAGTATTTAACTGCATTTTGAGTGATGAGGTCTACTCGATCCGGATTAGACAGTGAGCAGGAGGAATTGACGTTGCGACGTGAGGAGATCACGTTAGGTATTGGACGGTAGAACGATTCAGCAGTCGGCATAGGACAACGGAGAGTAGAATTGACAACAAGGATACGGGGTTGGCGGGAGGTCAACACCGAGTTGGCAACAAGCCGCAAGAGTGGACGATTGCGCGAATGAAGAATCGGACGAAGCGCCAACAATGAGGTGCGGGCAACAGATGTCAATTCGCATTGCTAATAATTGTCTAGATCGGAGTAGCGTTTTGGCTTGTGTGTGCGGATTAACTACGATACGTGAAGAAATAAAGCAAAACAAACTGCCGAGTCAGAGCGAAGGATTTGTTGGGGTTCCGAGAGTCACGACGGAGTCGAGGTGTCGTAAGGAATGCTGCCGGAATAGCGAGAATGGTAGGGAGCTTGCCGAAAGTTTTCGGAAGATCGCCAGATGTACATCGGAAGTTCACGGAGCCTCATCGAGACGATCGTAGCTTGCCGAAGAAGCTCACAGAACTAGCCCAAGATCACAATCGGGAAGTCTAGAGCTTGCCGGCGAGTCGCAGAATGGTTTCGAGAGTTTTCGGAAGATCGTCGAAAGTTCGCCCCCGGAAGAAGTCGGACTATGGACTTTGTAATAGCTTAGGAAATGTATTTAAAAAGTTTAGTTAGCCTGTTACATTTAAGGGGTTAGGATTAGGTGTGAATCTTATAACCCAGTAGGGGCAATTGGGCGCGCAGTTCGGACCTCGTTTGGGCCAAGTTTTGAGCCCAAACTAGTGAGCTGACATAGTATGGCAGTGGCACCGCCTAGACGAGGTGGTGGCACACCCAGACCCAAAAGGTCTAGGCGGTGGCACGCCCGCACGCGAGCCCGGCGGTGGCATCGTTGGACTGGCGGGAACCGACCAGGACACTGTAATGTCACAACTGACAGGCGGTATGCACCGTAGCTTCGGTGGAACGAAGAGAACTTCACAATTTGGGAGTCCAAATTTGAATCTCTTGATGCCTATAAATACCCCTCTATTCTCAGTGAGATTAAAACTTTTGCAGAAGCAAAGATGCGATAAAAGTCGTAGCAAAGTTTAGCAAGTATTGTTTCAATTGCTGGTGGTCACCTCATTCTTTCTATTGAAACGTTGGAAGAGTGGGAGACCACTTGTAAAACGTTGTAAGCAGGGAGTATTTGTCCTTCCATTTCAAAGTGATGCTAGGGGTGGAGGTTGGGAGGCCTCATCGAAGAAGGCTCCTTTGCAGTGGAGTAGGTCACTTTTGACCGACCCACTTTAAAATTGGGGTGTTCTACTGGTTGTGTCATTTATTTATTGACTCCCTTAATGCAAATCTTTATAGTGCGTACTTCCTCATTAACCCTTTTGTGCACACATTTACGAAAACGTTTCAAGGTAACACGTCGGTTCGGTTTGTATGTACGCAAGTTTCCAAAAAGACTTTAATACGCTGCACTAATTCACCCCCCTATGATTGACGCTTCCGATCCTAACAATTGGTATCAGAGCCCGGTATTTCTCATGCGAATTTACACAGGAGAGAAGAAAGGGCTCTTCATGGCTTTCAAGAGGGCTTTCAGTTTTCATCCACCGTTGTTTAACGGATTGTCTACAATTATTGGAAAACTAGATGAGAGTTTCTTGATTCTTGAAGTGGTTTATGGAATATTGTGGAAAACGGTTTCACATTCATTCTAACCGATGAAGAATGGTGGATTTGGAGAAAGAAGTATTTTCTTTAACCGCAAAGGAATGAACGCCTTATTTGCGGCTTTGGACAAAAAATGGAGTTAAATCGGATTTTTCTACGTGCGCAAACGGCTTTCTCTTGTATTTGTGCGCACACTGAAATACGCACGAGGGGCGAACTGTAGAGTCAAAAACTCGAAGTTAACATGTATTGCATGAGTTTGAGCTTTTTTGATACAACAACGCGAGACCTATAGCAAAACACTGTACACCGTTTCACGCAATGTCGTCAATAATCTAATTAGTTTTTGGTAAACTTTTGAATTTTGGATCCGTAAGAAGATCTTAAGATCCCTTCCAAAAAGGTGGGATCATAAAATACAGCAATAAAGAGACAAAAACTTTAAATGATTCCATTAGCAGAATTAATCGGGTCATTAATGACCTATGAACATGGACACTTTTGGAACATTTTGAACCCGAGGAGTGTTTAGGAGCGGAGCGGAACTAAGCGGGGGGGAGGGAATTAGTGCAGCGGAATTTAAAAACCTGTCGGTTTTGGAAATTTTTCGTACTATATAAAACCGTACTCGGACAGTTCCTTAACTGGAAAGGTGTCATAAAGGTGTGCAGTAAAAGTACATAAGGAAGTAAAGCCACATATGAAGGTTTGCGTAAGGTAAATATAAATAAGTAAATGCAAAACCAGAGACACGCCAATTTAACGTGTTCGGTCCAAATGAAACCTACTGCCAACTTCGAAGCTTCTGCGATGAGATCCAACTTCAACTAGAAATCAACTTTGAAGGGGAAGGGACAAATACCCCTTACAACTTTTTACAAGTGGTTCAAACTCTTACAAAGTTTCAGAGAAAAGGAGGTGAAAAACACTAAACAATTGAAAATTAAGACGTGCTAAAGACTTTGCTAAGGACCTTGATCTACAATCATTACTTTTTTTTCCTCAAAAGTGTTATCTCAGCTGCGAATAGAGGGGTATTTATAGGCCTCACAGAGATTCAAATTTGGGCTCCAAAATTGAATTCTCTTCGTTCCCGAAGCTTAGCTGTGCAATAGCTGGTCATGCCAGATGTCAATTGTGACCACTGACAGTGTATTGGGGCAGGTGCCACGCCGAACAGTCCAGCAGTGCCACCGCTTGCTCGCGGGTGCTGGGCTTGCCCATCGCCTGCGATTTCAGCTCACTGGTTGGGCTCCAAACTGGCCCCAAAAACCAATCCGACTCGGCCTCAATTGCCCCCTACATGGGTTATAAGATTAACAACCCGTCCTAACCCCTAATTAACATGCTAACTGAATTCTAAAGACATTCCTAAGCATTACAAAGTCCATAAGTCAAGACTCTTCCGCGACTTCCGGCGTCTCGATAAACTCTCGGAAACCATTTGCGGACTCCCCAAGCTCCTAGACTTCACGATTTGATCTTGGCGCGTTCCGATGACCTTCGTCGGCAAGCTACGATCTTTCTCGATGACTCCGCGAACTTCGCGTGACATTCTGCGAGCTTCCGAAACCCTTTCGCAAGCTCCCTACTCATTCTCGTCTATTTCCGGCAGCATCCCACACACTTCAGACTCCGTCACTCTCGACTCCCAACAAATCCTTCGCGCTTGATCCTGCACTTTGTTTTGCTTATGGTCTTCATCGGTATCGTAGTTAATCCGGCCTACACAAGCAAAACTCTACCGATCTAGACATTATTACAATGCTTAATTGACTTCTGTTGCCCTGCATGTCCCATTGGTTGGCGCTTTGTCCGATTCTTCAGTTGCTCGTCCACTCTTGTGGGTTGTTGCCCTTCGGCGGTTTGACCTCCGCAACCCCGATATCCTTGGTGCAATTCGCTCTCCTTGGCTCGATGCCCGACGTCCGAAGCATCACCGTCCAATATCCGTACTGTTGATCTCCTCCAGCGCAACGTCATTCCTCCTGCGTCCTGTCTAATCCTGATCAAGTGACCTGCTCACTCAAATGCAGTTAAACATCTAAACACAATCAATTAGTTTCATCATCAAAATCTGAGATTCAACAATCTCCCCCCTTTTTGATGATGACCACTAATGGTTGCGACCGTAGTTAACCTTAACTCCCGGAGTTTAAAACAAACTCCCCCTACAATGTGCCTTGATAGAATACTTGATTATCCCAAATCCAGCACATTCATCACATGTTTTAAAAAACATTTAAACCATCATGCCAATTATAAAATATTCAATTCAATGCATGAAGTAATCAAATACTTCTCCCCTATGTCATCAACAAAAATGAGCATTCCCAACTCTTTGTTTTATAGATATGAGTTCTAATCCATTGCATGATAAACCTCGTACCATTTTATCATTATGGAATTTAGTCAATTAAGATGTGCAAGTTTAGGCATGTTTGCTTTTCTTGAGACAGCAACGTTTCTTCTCTTGAGACGACAAGCTTAGCAAATTTTTTAACGATATGCAAGTTTTGCTACATACAAGCTAGCAAAAATTCGAAAGCAAATGCCAAGTACTTTCTTGTGTAGCCCATGATCTTGCTTCCTCATTGCAATTTACAATTTTTTTGAAATATCCAGTTCAACACATTACATATTAACATCATCTCCTAGTTTTATCCTTATGCAATTTTTGCTAGCTTCATAGATATGCAGGTAGTCTGATAGCAATTTCTATACATACAGAGCAAATTTTACAAATTTTTTAGAACATGCAAGCTAGTAGTTTGAGATGTTCAAGACAAACAACCTTGCTTCTTAACATATTCAAGTTTGCTGCTAGATGTGCACGTTAGCATTTTTTGCTTATTGAGATAGCAAGAAGTGGATGTTCCAGAAGACAACTTTTGCTTCTTGAAATAGCAAGTTACAATCTTGCGACTTAAGATAGGCAAGCTAGCAATCAAGTTTTTTTGCATCTTCTTGACTTGTAAAATTAGCTATCTCCCCCTTTGTCATTGTCAAAAAGAATGGAAGACCCTTTACATCAATTATGACACCGGTAATTATCAAGCTTATTTGTGCATCAGTTTAATACATACGTTAAAGTATTGCTCATAATACCATAATCATCAAATTCATCAAAATCTCCAACATTACTTTCAAGATATTCAAATGGTATACATCGATTATCATAAGCAAATTATTTCAATCATCACATAAGGCATTTTACAAATTTTTTGAAACTAGGCGAATGATTACTTTAAGCATGCAATATTTCAACTCAAATTCAGTCATGAATCCAAGACTTTTCATATTGTGAGTATCAATTCATGACTACCAAAAAATATATTTGTGATTCCAATTTTGCAAGAATCAATATGATGATTTTAGATAACCTTATTCAAATCAAATCGTTAACTTGAAAACTCATACTC
>PYDT01001549.1:0-10987 GCA_004837865.1 Musa balbisiana | reverse complement strand
CTCCGCAAGGAGCAGCCCACTTTGTAACCTCTCGCAGGTCACGAAGGACTGTAAAAGAGAAAAGTGGTTAGTTCGAAGAACGAGCGACGGATGTGTTCCCGAAGTCTCGCGGGAAAAGGGGAGAAGCGTTCCAAGCATTCGACCGAATACCACCTTGTGTGCACAAGAGGGAAAAGAGGGAGAGGGGGAAAAACAAGGATGTTCAAGTGATGAACGACAGCTGCAAGCCCACAACAGCCGACTCCCTGGTCCGGAGGCGAACACACAAGTCCCGTAAAGGTCACGCTGCGAATGCCGGGACCGAAGAGAGTCAACGCACGGTAATAAGAAGCCCCATCCAGACCGGTGCACCGTGGGGGTTCCTAGGGGACGGAGATGACCTGACGTTTTGGTGAAGCGGAGGGCAGATTTCAGGAAATCAGCCCGCGGCACACGAAACCGGAGCGTTTTGGGGCTGTTTTGGGATGTTTGGCTCGGTTCCGGTACGCGGTGTCGCTTTGTAACGCTGCAGCGAGATCGAACTTACATTTTTTAAAGCAAAAATGGAACCCAAACTAAGAGAAAACATCCTGCCAAGCAGCGTTGACAGGTGGAATGATGCGGACAAAGGTTCGTTGAACGAAGTGTTGCGGGTTTGTTTTGGGGCAAAAGAGACCGTTCGTGAGCAGCTACGACCACCGTCGCTGCGGCACGCCGAAAACGGACAAAAAATGGCCAAAACAGCCCAAAAACAGGCCAAAGTGGGGTACACAATGTGTAAACAATAGTACCGCCTATGCCTAAACTTTTAGGATTAAAATTTTTTGGCTCTATTTTTTAAGCCTATAGGGCCTATAAATACCCCACTAAGGTTTGGTTGATGGAGCATCAATTTATGAGTTGGTGAAGAGTATATATCTCTCTTTCGATATATGGTGTTGAGTCTCTCTTGCGTTTAGAGGTGATTCTGAGTTATAGGACGATGAGAGATATTATAAAAGAAGTGAGTAGGGATGGTTCTTATATAAGCTATAAAAAGGATAAAAGCTATAATAATGACGTTGCTTGTTTTTTCCATTCGTTGGAAAAGAATTAGGAGTGAAAGCTAATGGTCTAGACGAAAGAGGAACTCTGAGAGCGTGTAGGTCGGAAAGATTGAACACTGTAATCGATTTATATTGCTTCTCTGCTTTTGATTTGTTGGTACTTACTAATTTACTTTACTCAAAAACCCTACTCCCATTTTTGGTTAATGCATTTCATGTTGAGTTATTGATAACCTTTAAAAGTTAAAATTTACTATACTAATAATATACCCTATACTATAGTGTCATATGTCCTAACAGCTACCAGCCTAGGATATCTTAGACCATTCAAGAATCAATTCACCATTAAGACTTCAAAAATATACAAAGGCGATTTGAGAATTCTATGAGGGTTAATCATAGTACTAAGGTATTTAAAAGGACTTTCTCTCTTTGATATTAAGGAATGGACATCTGTCTCTTACCACTCTCAGCTCAGAAAAAAAAATCATATTTACTAAGTTAAATGAGTGATCATTAAAGAGTTCTCATAAGCCTTGAGAATCTCCTTAATTGTTTCAACAAAATCTTTTATTCACCTAAAAATGTTCAAAAGATCTTTACATATATAATATGAGAGAAACAGATAAAATTTTTAAATTTAAATAGGGGACCAACTTTTAATCAATAGCCTTATGAAATAGGTAAGAACGGATTTGGGCCGTTAATGATGTATGATATAGGGATATAGTCCTCGATACCCTATTGCTTTTGAATACCTTAAGCCCTTACAATTATAAGATATGAAAAGATATAAATAGAAATATAAGGTTTATCCAAGACACAAATTATAAAAATAAGTTAAGAGAGTATAAATGAAAGAATGATATCACGGTCATAGTCGTTTCAAGATCCAAATTTTTAAACATAAAATAAAGGACTCTTACCCTATTGCAAATGAAGAATGACAATCCTTCTTAAGTTCTAAAACTATTTGATCATGCTACTTTACTGAGAGAAAAGCCTAATACTCAATACGAAACAATTATTCATGGAGATTTGATTGAGAAGCCAAAAGCTTATGGCAAACATTAATACACCACATTACTATGAGAAATGGGATGAAAAATATAAAATTTTCAATGAATGAAATATTTAGGGATGAAGACAAAGCAGGTTCTAGAAAATTCAAACCAACAGAAAAGGCATAAAAATATAATTAATTAAAGGACCTCAACAAGATAATCATTTTAGTTTCTAGTGTCCTAATAAAATTTAATAGGATACCCATCAACCTAGGGACTTTTACTAAAGTCAGAAGAACGAAAATTACAGATTTGATATTTGGTTAAAGTATGCTAATAACTCAAAACCTTGATCATTAAAATAATATCATATTAGGACTAAAGGGATTAGGAATTTTATAAATCAAAAAAGACTTATTCATATCCCCACACAAAATTGAGAATAAAAAAAAGAGATGAATGTCTAAGATAAGCTCAAGCTGATAAATGCACCTATGGTAACGAAAATGCTATGAAGAATCTTGATTTAGTCTATCAATAAAAATTATGATAAAATATCATATCCATATCCTCGTTTGGAATCTATTTAAACGTGATCTTGACCCAAGTATTCCGGGTTAAACCTTCCCAGAAGAGTCTGAAATGTGATTATAATGGATACCGATACACCCCTATTAACATAATAGCAATGGTGATGGAAATCTTCAACTTAGAACCATACACCCCGATAGCTAAAGAGCTATGATACTAGGAATGCAAATGAACCCCTCCAAACGAAAATGGAAACAAGATGGATCGTTCAAGACGAAGTTCAGGAGGAAACTATTCTATGGTGAATCTCGGATTTTGCTGATGAAGCAATGTCATTTGTGATCTAATCCATAGTTGAATAAGTGGAGGATTACTATCGATGAAAGTAAGACATGCAGCAGGAGTTGAGCGACGTCAGACATGATATGTTGGGGATTCGAGGATTCGACGGAAGTAGGACGGTCGTCGGAGGGTTCTGCGGGAACAAATCGAGAAGTCCAGGAGCTTGCCAACCGAAGCTCATCAGAACTCGCCAAGGTGGATCGTCACAAGTCAAGGAGTTTGCCGGAAGTCGCCGAAAGCTCGCCGAGGGTTCGTAGGATGATCGCCGGAAGTTCGCCAGAAGAGCTCGACGGAAGAAAGAAGCGATTGACGCACCGGCGCAAAGTTGCAGTAATGTCTGAAATTATCGTAGTTAGCTAAGATTTAAGTTAGAAACGGGAGGTGATCCCCTTAACTTAATCTGCGGGCAATGGGCCCTGACAGGGGGACCCAAATTGGGGCCGAATGTATAAGCCCATTCGGAACCAGATTCCCTGGCCGGGCGGTGGCACCGCCTGGGCTTCAGTCCCGAGTGAGACTGGGCGGTGGTAACGCCCATGTCAGGCGGTGGCAACGCCTGGGCTCAGTCTACGAGGGAGACTGGGCGGGTAGCACGCCCTGAACGCGGTGGTACCGCCAAAAGGCTCGGCTCCGAGCTTTTGTAGTCGGTAGTACCACCAGGACAACGGAAAACATGGGATATGGACTTTTGAGCTCAAATTAAAACTCAGTTGGGGCTATATAAACACCACCCTGTCATGGCCTGAAAGGGAATGAAACTAGCATTTATTCTGAGATTTTGAGAGCTTAAAAGTGTTGTAAAGGCTAGAAGTTCTTCTCCCATTTTCTTCAAAGTTTGTCATTTCAGAGAGGAGGTGAAAACTCTGTAAGGGTGTCTTCCTAAGCCCGTCAAAAGGAGTGAAACGGTAAAAGGGTTGGTTGGCCTGCGCCTATTGAAGGAAGGCCTGAGTGGACGTCGGGACCTATCGGAGGAGGAAGCCAAACGGCCGACATTGAGGTCAAGATTGACCGAACCACTCTAAATCTCGTTTGCATTACATTTTGTTCTCTATCGTAACTGCAATTAATTAAATTAGCTTACTGTAACTACACTTTGCTGATCTAAGTTAAAGCAATTTTCGAACGACTTTCATCGAAAAATCGTTTTATCGACGAACGTCGTTTTAATAGCAAAAGTTTTCCGCTGCACTAATTAAACCCCCTCTTAGGCTCGATCCTAACAATTGGTCTTAGAGCGGGGTTACCTCTCAATCGGATTAAAACCCAGAGAGATGGCTTACGTCGGAAATCAATGAGGGTCACTTTTACACGGTCCACCTATGTTCAATGGGCCGGCTACACTATGGAAAGACCCGAATGAGGATTCCTTATTTCAATGGATTTTGGAACTTTGAAATCTTGTCGAAAAAATGGATTTTCGAAGACTTCTCTTCCAATGATCGATTGGAATGAAGGGAGAAGAGACTTTCGCTCTAATGCAAAGGTATGAATGCCTTATTTTGTGCGCTTGATAAAAATGAGTTCAATCGTGGGTTCGGTTGGTGAAATCGAATTTGATATTTGGCATTTACATTGAAAGGACTCACCGAAGGCAAAAGTAGAGGAAAGAGTCAAAAATCAATTCGTTTGATACATTTTTGAACGTTCCGAAATGAATGAAACAGAGCGAGATATTGGCGATATGTACACCATTTCACGGATGTCGTCAATGGTCGAAAGACTCGGCAACAAAATTTTCGGATTTTGAGCTAGGAAAATAAGCTTCTAAGATCCCATTCATAAGAGTGGGACTCTAAAGTCATACTATCAAGAGGCTAAAGATCTAAAAACAATCTCCATTGAGAATTTAATCGGGTCATTAATGACCTACGAAAAGACTCACAAAAGCTCATGAAGAGCAAGGAAGCTCTTTCCAAGAACAGGAAGGATATGGCAATTAGAACTTTTTTCGGAAAAAAAAAAAACCACTTAAGAGAAACATCAAGTGATGAAGACTGTGACGATGACTGGCACTTCAACAAGGAAATCAAAAAATCATAAAAGAAACAAGTTTTAAATAGCTCAAAAACTAAATATTGAACCCAAAAAGGACCAAAGTCTTTGCTACGGAATGCAAGAGCACGGCACTACAAAAGTGATTGACCAAGGCAAGAAGAGAACACACCAAAGAAGAAGGCGCTAAAGCAATGTGGCGATGACCTCGAGCGGTCCGAAAGACGAGGAGGTCACCACCGAGGCAAGTTGCTCATTATGCCCTAATGGCCTCGGAGATGAGAGGTAACAAATTTAATGAGGCAGATTTATCATTGATGAGATTACAAAAGCACTTCCATGACTTATTTGATAAATGCAAAATATTAGTGAAAAGACAAATGAGAAAAAAGAGCCTAATAGTCTTACTGTAATTCGATAAATTAGAAATTCAATATCATGATAGTTGAGCCCATAAAAAAAATGTCGTGATCTAGAAACTCCTCCAAAAAGGAGAACGTGCCACGTAAGGACACCTTGAAGAAAATCTAGGTTGGTAGCAGTATTTGAAATAGATCCTTACAAATAAGAGTTCATGTTCCTAAAGAAGGGATCGGATTGTGAGAAGGTCCTCACCACAACCAACCACCTTCATTAAAGGCCTTATCTTATATGTTCGGGCACCAAAGCACATGCCAAAACTTTTTGTTGCAAACAGGGACATAGAAATTATAATGGTCACTCAAGAAAGTTAGTCCAACAAATTGATTTGGGTTCCTAAAGGAACCACGATAAATCTCTATGCAACATGATAAACAATTTAGACAATGTTTGAGGACCCAAAAGTAAATGGGTACCAAAAATCATCCTTTCTTGTTGTCTAGCCAACAGGACATCATCAGCAAGATAGGAGCAAGAGATGGACCTGATAGTGGAATGCTCAAGGCATCATGACGGGAGATACATCTCAATGTCTATTCTAAACTCATAGCAAGACGAAGGCTATGTCACCTTCGGGAGACAAACACAGGGTTAAAATCATTGCAAAGTTCTTCTAACCAGGGTAACAAACCAACTTTTTATGAAGATGTTTTGTTATTGATGGTATAAAAACTAACTCTTGAGCTAGTCAATATGTGATAACGGATATGTTGTCAAATGTGAATCTAAGACTTGCATATTGAAAACCCACACAACAAACAACTCTTTGATTGCATTAACAAACAAAATAACATATTACACATTGACAATCAATGATCTTTGTAATGAAATGGGTTTCTCGGTTTTGAATGAGGATGGCTTTGCTTTGGCCATAGGAGATTAGTCATGCTAGCACGAAACTAATCACTCAATATCATTCAAAGCAACTTATAAGAGGAATTCCTCATATCCAGTTCATCAAAGCTTAATGTGTGTGATGCTTGTCAATTAGGAAAACAAAGTAAGGGTAGTTTCAAATCTAAGAATCAAATAAGCACTCTAGGCCTTTACAATTGATCCATATGGACTTGTTTGGACCTATCTCTACATCAAGGTCTAGGAAGGGTAGCAAAAACACCTTGTATTGTAGAGGGATAGTAATACACATGGACTTATTTCTTAAACACAAAAATGAATGATTTAGATATTTTACCAAGTTTGCAAACTGTCCAAAAGAAAAGGTCTATGATTTGCAAGTAGAAACGTGATCATGGTGGTGAACTTTCAAAACCGTGATTTTCAGACTTTTGGAATTAATGGAACAATTTAACTTTCACTCCAAGAAATCCCACAAAATGGAAAGTAGTAGAAAGAAGAAAAAAAAGAAAGAATTTACAAGAAATGGCAAGCACCATGTTGAAATGAACAAGCTACCCACCTATTTTGGGCCGAAGCCCGTAAACACGCATGCTATATTTTGAATAGAGTTCTCGTAAGACACTTACTCACCAAAACTCCTATGAGTTGGGAACAACAAAAAACGCACGTTTTATATTTTAAAGTTGTTAGGTGTAAGTGTTTATCTTGAATGAAAAAGAGCCTTAGGAAAATTTGATGCTAATGCTAAATCGATGAAGATTTTCTTGGGTTATTCTCGGTTTCTAAAAGCTTCGTATCTGAATAAAAGCATAATTTAATTAAGAAGAATCCATTCTGTTGCTTTTCAATGAGATTTCCGGAAAAATCAGAAAAATGATTTGAGGATGATGGTTAATTTTGATTCTTGAAGTAACTGAACACCCTTCTCCAAAAATAGCAAACTGGGTGCATCTCACTTCCGAAACATCCTTACCCAAGGATGGGAAATATGTAGTGCTCATCCTAAGGAGTAATTCTAGGAGACACATCACGGGGGGTTCAAAACACGTTCTTCTCGTTAAAGAATTTTGTGCAACGCCGCTTTTCTCTCCCAAAGAACCTAAATGTATCCGAAGCCATGAACAAGAGATCATAGATTAGCGCAATGCAAGATGAGTTAAATACACTTTGAGGAGAAAAAGGCTGTGGAGCTTGTTCCTAGGCCCAAATGACATTTAGTATTGGTACTAAATGGTCTTGAGAACAAGCAAGATGAAAATGGTATCGATGGTTTAGAAACAAGGCTAGGATTAGTAGCCAAAGGGTTGTAACCAAGGAAGGAAGGTACCGTTTCCGCAGAAACCTCGCTCCTGTGGCTAGATAGAAGCCATAAGGATGCTCCTGCCAATGTAGTAAGAATTAATTTTAAGTTATTCAAACTGGATGTTTTAAGCGTTTTCTTAATGCTTATTTGATTATGAAGAGTTTATGTTGAACAACCTACCGGATTGAAAAATAATAGCCTCAATCATTCAGTGGTTAAAATTAACCTAAAAGCTCTCTTGGTTTAAAACAAGCCCAAGGGCTTGGTATGACGACTTAGTTCTTTTCTTATTAAAAATAATTTTACAAAAGGCAAGGTTGATATACAGTGTTTATCAAGAATTTTGAAAAATAATTTTCCCATTGTTCAGATTTATGTTGATAATTATCTTGGTTCTACAAACGAATCTTGTGAATCCTTTGCTTAAAACCATGGAGTTTAGAATTTTGAAATGGATTTGAGGGGAGAAATTAACCTTTTTTCTTAGGCTTACAAATTAAGCAACTAAGAAATGACCATCTTTATTAATCAAACTTAAATATGCTTTAGATTGCTAAAGAGATTTAATATAGAAAAGTCAAAAGCTATTACACTTTATGAGCACATCACTAAGTTAGAAGTTGATGAAAGTGGAGAAAACTCGATCAAAAACCAATAGGGGTATGATAGGAAGTTTACTTTACATCACTGCAACTAGACAAGATACATGTTGAGTGTAGGACTTTGTGCAGGTTTCAATCGAACCCAAGATATCTCATCTCAAAGAGTTTTAAAAAATACTTAGTATCTTAAAGGTACCACAAATCTAGGATTATGGTATCCGAAAACCGAGAAGGTGAGTTAATGTTATGCTGATTGCAGGATTTGCTAGAGTAGATTAGATAGAAAAAGCCATCAGGAACATGTCAATTTTGGGGACTGCTCTGTTTCCGGGTCATCTCAAGAAATAAAACTCGATTGCACTGTCAACAACGAAGGCTGGTAATTGCAGCTAGTCATGCTGGTGCACAGTTGTGTGGATGAAAAAACACTTAGAAGATTATAAAGTTCAATCTTCAAAATATTCCATTAAATGTGATTAACACAAGGCTATAGTTTAACAAAAGAGAATCTCATTCACATTCAAGAACAAAACATATTGCTCTTAGATATCTGTAATGAGATCATGGCACTAATCATGGAGATAGTATAGAGGTCTTGATACTCAAACATCAACTAGCTGATATTTTTACAAAACGCCTTTGAGTGGAAAACAATTTTAATTTCATTAGAAGAGAATCGGATGTTAATGTGTCCGAATGCTTGGAACCATTAAATTAGTTTCGGACTTTCTTGATTCAATAATTCAAACTCACTCAATTGCATTTTATGGGATGATTTTTAAATGATTACTGCCTTAATAAATGTTGGAAATTTAGGTAGTTTGGGGATATAAAAAATTTTTATAATAAGAGTGTTTACTTCATGATCGTTTATGGAAAAATATATAGCAAAACCTTGTCGAATGCATGAAAGTGTTAAAATTTATTTTCGGATTTCTTAATACCTTTATTTTCTTACGAACAATGTTAGCTTTATAAGCATGATGTTATATCGAGTTGATTCCTATCATTGATTTTTGACATATGGAATCAATTAGCAAAGCCAGCCTTACTAGGTTATAATGTGGAAAAATATTTTCGAGAAAGGATTTGATAAATGATTCCTCTTATATTTCCTTTGAAAAAGGAAGATTTTTACTGCAAGGAATTGATGCCCATGCATATCTTTTGGGATCCGTATAAAAATGAAGTGTGATTTAAATCTTTCCTTGATATGTTTGTATAATTGGTATCCTATCACTCATTGTCCCAATAACACTGTGTTTAAATTTGCTTATATGTTCTACCTTTGGTGATAACAAAGGGGGAGAAAAATACGAATATTGATTGCTATGAGTTATATTTGAATTGAAATTATGTTAAATTGACGATACGACATGCTATAATTAGTAACACTTTGCAATATTTGCATTATTTAAGATATCAAGAACTTGCATCGTAAGTTTACATGTTGAATCCTTACCATATGATGAAGTGCTAACATTACTATCATTCCACATTTGAATGTAAAACTTGAAAAATGGAGTTCAAGCCTTGACTCTTTTCAGAGAATACTCATGATAGTAATCATTATGGAAGTATTTGATAAGATTAAACAATCTTTAACTTATTCAATATGTCTCTTGCATTCAAGGCGTTGATTCAAGAAGGACTTATCTTTGAGTATGGGTTTAGGATATGGGGAGTTAAGTTTAACTCCGTTATTATGGATTGTCATCAGCAAAAGGGGGAGATTGTTGAATCTCGGATTTTGATGATGAATTCATTGTCATTTGTGATCTAATCCTATGTTTGAGATAATTTGTTCGATTAACTACGATGAAATAGACATGCATCAAGAGTTGCGCCGAGTCCGACGTGACAACGTTGGTGTTTCTAGAGTTTCGACGCAAGTCCCGGAGGTCGTCGAGGTCTGCGGGCACAAATCCAGAAGTCCAGGAGCTTGCCAAAGAAGCTCATCAGAACTCGCCAAGTGGATCGTCACACAAGTCCAGGAGTTTTGCCGGAAGTCGCCGGAGCCTCGCCGAGGGTTCGTCGATGATCGTCGTAAGTTCGCCGGAAGCTCGACGGAAGAAGCGATTGACGCAACCGGGCAAGTTGTAGTAATGTCTTGAAAATTATCATAGTTAGCATAATGAATTAATTTAGAAACGGTAGTGATCCCTTAAGTCTTACTCTGGGGCACAGTTGGCCCTTGACATACCCCAAATTGGCCCGATGGTCAGCCTTCTGGACCCAGATTCCTGTCCGGCGGTGGCACCGCCGGGTCGGCGGTGGCACCGCCAGCAGCCACGACTCCAAGTGCGGCTGGTTGGTGGTACCCTCCCCTGTCAGGCGGTGGCACCGCTGGCTCAGTCTCCGGTGCGGACTGTGCGGTGGTACCGCCCCTGTCAGGGCGGTGGCACCACCTGGGTCTCGTCGTCCGAGTGAGACTGGGCGGTAGCACCCACCGCTCCCTGATTAGGCGGTGGTACCGCCCTGCTCGGTCTCGCGAGCTCTGTCAGGCGGTAGTACCAGCAGACCCCGAAAACCTGGATATGACATTTTTGACTCCACACAAATTCAAATACGTTGGGTCCTATATAAACCCCACCCATTTCATGCATGAGAGGCACTGAAACTATCATTTATTCTGAGGATTTTGAGATCTTAAAGTTGTTGGTCACAGGCATAGAAGTTTCTTCCTCCCTCTTTCTCAAGTTTTGGATCATTCAAGAGAGGAGTGAAAAATCGTACGGGTTGTCTCCTAAGCCCGTCAAAGGATGAAACTGAAAAGGGTGGTTGGCCTTGCGCCTATTAAAGAAGTCTCTATTGGACGTCGTGACCCTCATCGTAGAGTAAGCCAAAAGTGTATGTAGTCAATATTGACCAACCACTCTAAATCTTATCTGGTTTTGCCTTTACCTTTTG
>PYDT01000378.1:0-10987 GCA_004837865.1 Musa balbisiana | reverse complement strand
AACTCGCCAAAATGGATAGTTTATCAATTAAAGAGATCGTTGTCCTGACCCTGCCTTACTTTAATGTTATTTGAACAAAAAGATCACAATAAACTTTTGGTAAAAGTTATGTCTTGGTCGAGTGGGGATAGATTTCTTTTCTGAGTTTCGCCCGAAGAAGCAGGGGCTGCGGTAGCTGCCGAATCTTCTACTGGTACATGGACAACTGTGTGGACTGATGGGAACTTACAGTCTTGATCGTTACAAAGGGCGAATGCTACCACATCGAGGCCGTGTTGGGAGGAAAATCATATATTGATTAGTAGCGTTATGACCTTTAGACCTTTTTGAAGGAAGTTCGTTACTAAACATGTTTAATTCATTGTGGGTAATGTATTTGGTTTCAAAGCTTCGCGAGCTCTACGTCTGGAGGATCGCGAATTCCCACTTCTTATTCCAAAACTTCCAAGGCACGCCTCCCGGCATTCAGGTTGAAAGAGATAAGTTGAACAAGTTAGGTCGTTCCCTATTGGGGATGTACTATTAACCAAAATTGGGATTATCTGCAAAAAACTACGGTTAGAGCGGTTTATGAAGGTCTACGTGGGGGACTTGATTTTACCAAAGATTGATGAAAACGTGAACTCCAGCCATTTATGCGTTGGAGAAGATCGTTTTTATTTTGCGGCACGCAACGAAGCAATTTTTAAAGCGCAGGCCGAACAGGTGAAATAAAGGACATTAATTGAAGCTACTGCGGGTACATGGAAGAATGTGAAAAGGGCCATATGTGCCAGAGAATTAGGAGTTCCTATCGATAATGCATGACTACTTAACTGGTGGATTCACTGCAAATACAGCTGGCTCATTATTGCCGTGCACAACGGCGACTCTTCAATCCATCGCGCCAATGCATGGCCAGTTTGAAGACAGAAAAATCATGGTATGCATTCCGTGTACTAGCTAAAGCATTACGTATGTCTGGTGGGATCATATTCACGCCGGTACGTAGTAGGTAAACGGAAGCGGGAACGTGAGATGACTTTAGGTTGCTGATTTATTACGTGATGAGTATATCGAAAAAGACCGAAGTCGCGGGTATTTTCACTCAAGATTGGGTCTCTAGCCAGTGTTCTGCCGTGGATTCAGGGGGTGATTCATGTGGCGATGCCTGCTCTGAACCGAAAATCTTTGGGATGATTCCGTACTAAAGTTTGGCGGAGGAAATTTAGGACAACCATTGGGGAAATGCACCTGGTGCAGTAGCAATAGGGTGGCTTAGAGGCGGTGTACAAGCTCGTAATGAGGGACGTGATCTTGCTCGTGACGGTAAGAAATATCGTGAAGCTAGCAAAATGGAGCCCGAACTAGCCGCTGCCTGTGAGTATGGAAGAGACAATTAGAATTCGAACCAGTAGCTAAGCTAGATAAGAGAAAAAGTAAGTGTGCCTAATTCAGTATTCTGTTTGTTCTCCTAATTGATTGCAATTAAAGTGGCCCAATCTTTCCTAAAAAAGATTGGTGCCGATTGCCGAATAAAAAAAAAAGAAGAGCATTCTATCCTATGTATTTGCATATATCTTTTATAGTACAGTATGTACAGATCTACCTTATATACAAGAATAGATCGAAAAGACTAAACAACTCAATACTTCTATTGTTTGTTGTTGGATCCATAGGATTGGATTAATTATGGATCCTTGGGATTGGTGGAATTTTTTATATATCTAGTTCAGGCCATAGATCAAGCCAAGGGAAAGGCTCCTTTACCCCTCATATATTGTCTTTTTCGTCCATGTTAAATAGAAAATAATTATTTGATTATACGAAAACAAATTCTTTATTCTTTATTTATAGAAATAAACAAACGATCTCTATTTTCGATGAGAATTTGTACATCACATGGAAGAAAGCTGTGTCTTTCATTTTAAATTGAAGAAAAAAGATTCTATCAATATATATTGAAGTGATACCTCGGCTTCCCACAAAAGAGAATCATTTTACTTCAATATTTGATTTCTTATCAGAATTAAGCATACGAATCGAATCCTAATCATTGGGATTGTTAATTAATAACGGTAAGATTGAAAGAACGAGTAAGTGTGAAAGAAAGAGTACCATCGAATGTATTGTATTTCACAAATAGGGGGTTAGAAAGACTCTATGGGAAAATGGTGGTTCCGTTCGATGTTGTCTAACGGAAGTTAGAAAATAGGTGTGGGTAAGTAAATCAATGGCTAGTCTGATGGTATGGACATACCGTAGAAGTGAACAAACCTATTCAAACGATACGACAGAAAAGATTCTAGGTGGGGGGAATAATAGTGGTAATTATAGTTCACTAATGTGATTCTTATTTGAAATCAAGGATATTTGGAGTTTGATCTCTGATGACACTTTGTTAGTTAGGGTAGTAATGGTGAAGTTACTCTGTATTTTGATATTGAAAATCAGATTTTTTGCGGTTGACCAATGATAGTATTCTGAGGAACTAGAAAAAAACTTTCTAGTTATTTGAGTAGGGGTATAAGAAAAAGAATCACTACTTATCATTACATGGTGTACGCAATCTAGTGGGATAATAACACGTATAGTGGCATGATAGTTTTATTTGTTTTGAGGCAGTATAATAGTCTATTTCGGGTGGTAGTACCAAACAATTAAAGTGACAGTTACTTTTATAAACTCATTTGTACTATGAAAATAGAATAGTAGTGAGAGCGGTAGGTCTAGTAAAAGAACTAGAAAAAATTTCAATGATTTCCATGAAGAAGTAGAGGATCCATGAAGAAGTCGAAATCAGATTTCCATGAAGAAGAGAATAAGATTTCCATGAAGAAGTAGGAATCAAGATTTCCATGAAGAAGTCGAATCAGATTCCATATGAGAAGTCAATCAGATCCAGAAGAAGTAGAATCAGATTTCCAGAAGAGTTAGGAATCAGATTCCAGGAAGAAGTGAATCGGATTTTCCATGAAGAGTCGATCATACTCCATGAAGAAGTAGAATCAGACTTCATGAGAAGTAGAAATCCAATGATGTCATATCAATCAAAAATACAACATTTTTTAAAATGGGGGGGTTCAATGCGAAAATTGTTATGGATTAAATATAAAAATTTTTTAAGGTAGTCAAAAAGAATATTGTGAACAGTTGGATATCATTTGAAAATGAGTAGTTCAGATAGAATTGAACTTTCGATGATCCAGAACTTGGGATCCTCTGGATAAAGAATGATATCTATAGACCCAGGATTTCGTTCAAAAGAGGAAACTTATGGAGAGTCGTAGCGATTTTTATAAAGAAGGACAGGTTTAGATGCTGCATTCAAACAGGCATAGGTCAAATAAATGGTATTCCCGTAGCAATTGGCGTTATGGATTTCAGAGTGTAGGGGGTTAGGATGGGATCCGTAGGTAGGCGAGAAAATTACTCTTTGATCGACGTATGCTACTAATCGATCTCACCTGTCATATTGTGTGTGCTTCTGGAGGAGCACGCAGCAAGAAGGGAAGTTGAGCTTGATGGCAAATGGCTAAAATATCTTCTGCTTCATCTAATGATCAATCAGATAAAAAAGTGATTCTATGTATCAATCGTCCCTACTACAACTGGGGGTCAGCCAGTTTTGGTATTTGGGGGTATCATATGGTGAACCTAACGCCTACATTGCATTGCGGGGTAAAAGAGAGTAAGTGAAACAAACATTAAAAAGGTAATACCTGACCGGGTTCAAAGTGTCTGAGTATTTTCCATAAAGGTTAGTCGACCCAATAGTACCAGTAATCTTTTAAAGGTTTCCGGTTCTGGGTAGGTATGTCATTCCACGGTTCTTTCCCTTGAATCCAAGTTCAAAAATGTAAAGTTTAAGCACTAGATTCCCAGTTATTTATTGTTAGCGAAACAAGTATAATTCGTCGTAATCAGGGGTTCTTTGGGGACATAAGTTCTCCTTGTAATAAGAGACGAGGTTCGGATAATTTTTATTTTATATTATATATTTTATTATTCTTTATTTTATTATTTTTAATTATTTATAATTAAATTATTAATATAAATCATTAAGAATAGATAAATTATAAAAACTTGTTTTTAGAATATTTTAGAATATAGAATATATAGTTTCTATTAATTCATTGTCTAACTAATCTATAGGCAATTATAGTTGATATTACGTATTAATTATAAATAAATAATATTTATTTAATTTTTTTATAATATATTTATAATATAATAATGGGTGACTATACCTTATAATAGATACTTGATGTACATAATAGTATATCCATAAGTAAGTAGAATATCATAAGAAGATATCTTTCTAATAGATAGAAATATTAAAACAGATAGAAATATTAAATTGAGGCACTATTCTATGACAGATCCCAACTTACCCTACTATTTTTGTGCCTTTAGTGGGCCTAGTATTCAGGCATTGCATAATGGTTTCTTTATTTCTTATGTCCAAAAAAAATAAGATTGTCTAGACCCAAGGACCGACTTTATCAAATTTTATTTCAAACTGGATGATCATAAGTATTTTATCCGTGTAAATGGTTATGATATGTGGCTCTTCAGAACACACAAAAGGAAAAATGAACTGTTATTTTGAGGATATTGTATTAATCTGATTAAATGCAGTCTTGTGAAGATAGCTAGGTTCAAATGGAGTAGTGATATTTTTGCTAGTTTTTTTTTGTATTATAGAAAGTCAATGTCTCTAACCCAATTATCCTAATGTTTTCACATCAGAATAGTGATAGTTAATGAAAGTTACTTGGGAGCAAGAAAAGGTAAAGGTTAAATTAATTGGGGGTATTCGCTTCATTCCAATCGAATGCAATGGATCTTAGTATTAGTATGATGGGCGATTCAGGAACATATATGGATAGACAACTTATAAAACGGGGTCTCGAAAAACGAGTAATTTTGTGGGCTGTATCATTTTTTTAGTTCACTAGGAGTCTTAGTGGTTGGAACTTCCCGTTATCTTGGTAGGGATTTGGTGATATCAGTATTTCCATCTCAGCAAATAATTTTTTTCCACAAAGGGACGTGAGTCTTTCTACGGGTCGCGGGTTCTATTCAGTAGCTCGATGTTGGTGCACAATTGTTGGAAATGTAGGTAGCGGGTTATGACCGATTCGATTAGAAAAGAAGAGAAAAGAAGGAATAGTGTGTATTTTTCGCTGGGGGGCATTTCCTGGAATAAATCGTTACGCATCTTCCTTCGCTTCTTATGAGAGGAGATATCCAATCAAATCAGATAGATGTTAAAGAGGGTCTTTATCCTCGTCGTGTCCGTTATATGGAAAGCAGAGGGCCAAGGAGCCATTCCCTTGCGCTGTTACTATGAGAATTTACTCCACGAGAAAATGTGAAACAAAAAGCGCGAATTGGCTATTTCTTGCGAGTACAATTGAAAGTATTTTGAAAAACGAACTGAAGGTTGAAGAATAAAAGTGAAGAAGGTAAATTATTTTCCAAGAGGGGGAAGGAACCTTGGAAACCTACCGACAATTATTCTTAATACAGAATTCAGATTTTTGGCCACAGGATTTTGGAATTGATACCCATTTTTGGGTAGACGGTTAAAAATTTCGAAAAGAATTAATTGATCCAGGGGGAGTTTTTTCGTCTCGAAACCGATTCGTTACTTCAAGTGGGTTTTCGCGTATTCAGCGAAAGGAACACAAATGAAACTAAATTGGTTCAAATTGGCCCAATTGAGCTATCCGGAATATATTTATTTCTTTTTTCTCTTTTCATCCGAAAGGGACGCTTATTCTATGTCTATATTCCTTCTAAATTAATAAAAAATAATTAGTACACAATTAATAGGAAAGGAATAGACCCATAGGTCACTACCTGTTATACAAATGGCTTCAAAGACATACAGATCAGATAGAGTAACGAATGAAGCAGTCATTAACAATTCAATTCACGAAAAAATGAAAAAAAAAGAAAGAAAGCATTGGCCTCCCTCCCATATACTCGCATTCTTAGTCTTTTGCCCTGGGGGGTCTCTTTCTCATTAAAAATGTCTGGAATTGGGTTACTAATTGGGAAATACCAGGCAACCCGAAAATTTGAATCATTATTCAAGAGAAAAAACGTTCTGGAAGATTCATAGAATTGAAGAACTATCCATTGGACGAAATGAGAACGGTGTACCCGGAAGCATATACAAAAAACTTAAATAGGAATACACAAGGAAACCAATAACATGAGTCAAAGCACACCATGAATATGATCTCCATATCATTTTGCATTTTCTGACAATATAATCTGTTTCGCTATTCTAAGTGTTATTTTTCTGAGTCAATGAAGAACTCGTTCATTCTTACTTCTGGGTTCAGTAATTCCTTATAACTTAAGTGACCAATAAAGCTTTTTCTATTCTGTTAGTACTGTTTATGATCGGATTGCACTCGACCCAGGTTGGGAACTAATGATCGGTTCGGTCTACAACGATTTGTTGGATCATAAACGATCAAATTATATCTGGTCTTGTTTCCACTTTTCCAGTATTCTAGATACAATGTGAAATATTGGATCTTACTTTTTTTAAATCGGTATCTACTTCGCTTGTAGTAATACATTCAATGAATGAAGAAAGGAACTCATTTGAATCTATATATCAATCAAATCAGAATCTTCTCGTGTATAAAAGAAAGTATGTTCAATTTTATTAATTCTTATACTTTATCTGTTAAAGGTATTCGTCCTAAATTCCAGTACAATTTACAGTACAATGACCGACTCGTGTATAGGGAAACTATACTAGCTACCATCTAATTTATTGTTAAAATTCCGGGATCAATGAGGACAGCAAATAAAAATACTTTGTATTGGGGAAAGGAGAGATGGACTCGCAATTTCTTATCGATCATGATATAGTAATAAACTCGGCATCTATTTCAAATGCATATCCCATTTTTGCGCATGCAGGGTTATGAAAACCCGCGAGAAAGCAACGGGACGAATTGATGTGCAATGGCCATTTAGCTAATTAAAAAACCCGTGGGATATTGAAGTTCAGCAAGCTGTGCTTCATGATCACTGTATTTGAAGCAGTGTTCGAATACCTTATGATAAGCACTGAAACAAGTTTCTTGCTAATGGTTAAAAAGGGGACTTGAATGTGGGGGATGTTCTCATTTTACCCGACGGATTCGAATTCGCCCCCCTGATGTATTTTATCGTGAGTGAAGAACAGAGAGGGAAATCGGTCTTTTCGAGTATAGTACCAATATAAGAAATATTATGTGATAGGTCCTGTTCCCGGTCAGAATATAGTGAAACGCTCCCCCCCCCCCCATTCTTTCCCCCGACCTGCTACGAAGAAAGACGTTCACTGCTTAAAATATCACATATACGTAGGTGAGGAACAGGGAAGGGGTCAGCGTTATCTGATGGTTGGGGGGGGCGGGTGGGCTAGCAAAAGAAACAATAACAGTCGATAAGACATCCGCAGGTATATCAGCAGAATAGAGTAAAGAACAGGGGGATATGAAATAACCATAGTGGATGAATCGGGATGGAACATCAAGTGGTTGATATGATACCTCCAGGACCAGAAACTTCAGTATTCAGAGGCGTGAATCCATCAAGATTGATAAAACCAGAAACCAAGCAATCCAAGTGGGAGGATTTGGTCAGGAGAGCCGAACTAGTGCGTCAAAGACCCATTACGGGTCCAAGCGCTTTTGTTCTTCTTGGCATTGGTATTTTGGCACAAGTTTTTTTGGTTCTTAAAAAGAAACAGTTTGAAAAGGATTCAATTGGACGAAAATGAATTTATAGGTGCAGGATTCCTTAACATCAAGTTGGTTAAAAAGCGCCGAATTTTTTTGATCCATACAATTATGTATGATCAAAAAATCTGTAAACCTTTTGGTTGCTTTGCTTTATACTTTTTTTTCGTTTTGCGGGATGTCTGGAATTCATTACTGTATCCTATTCTTAGTAATAGACAATAGACATTACAAAGAAGAAAGAGAATACGAGCAAGATGGGAAAAATGAACAAAGAAAGAAATCCTTTTAGGAGGATTACTAGTCTTACGAGTCTTTCTATTCGAGCAACAAGAACAGGGCGGAGAATCCTTTTTCTTGTGTCGTTTTTTTTCGTTATATCGAAAAAATAATTATTTTCTCCTTTTCGTCAAAGATTACCATTTCCTTCTTTTCCGGGTCACCCGAAACTCTTTTGGTGATTATAGGAAGTGTGGACAAACAAAAAGAGAGAAAGGATTAGGGGAATAATTGATGAGCAAAAGAACTTTTCAATTAACTTAAACTTTAAACTTAGAGAAATTATTCAAGAGAAATATTCAAAACAATTATATTATAGCGTTTATAGAGTAAGTTCTATTCGTAGTGTTATTATAGCAAAGATAGTGTTAGTATAGAAATGATTTGCAGGAGGTCATGCGTAGAAATCCTATATAATATTGTATTATTCAGAAAATCCATTGATTACTTTCTTGTTCTTATAAGAGTTAATATTATGGAGGAAAGGAAGAACAGGACTATGAATCAATCACTAGATTCAATTCTTCTAAAAAATATTATAGAAACAAAAGAATAGAGCGTGGTTTGAAACATCGAGCAAAGGATCCGTTTTGTCATCATTTCTACGAATATCATATTTGCTTGGTTGAATGGCCAATTTGTATGTTATGGAATAGATCAAAATCTCCGACTTCCTAAGAGTAAGGAAAAGAACTCAACGGGACCTTACTCTTTGTCTAATTAGGCGATTTAAGGTTCCCGTTGAGTTCTTTCTTACTCTTTCAGTCTACAATCCGGTTATCCGTATAGAGAGATGAACCAACCAGAATATGACCGTAAAAAGAAAAACAATTAAACCGACACAGGAATACCAGTTACAGTAACAACAGACAAAGAGAATCCTTCCAGTAGTATCGGCCATTTCCCCTACTTTCCCCAATTTCTCAAATGGTCTGTAGAGACAAAAAAGTCCTGGATAATTATGAGGATGGTATCTTCCGAATGGGATAGAGAATTCTACTACTTCTCTTTCTTTCTTCACTGAAGGAAATAATTGGACATAAACAGCAAGTACAAAATAGTAATAACACCCAGTATAGACTGGTACCAGATTCAATTCACCATTTTGTTATTCGGGTTTGATTGTGTCATAGTCTATAATTAAAATTAGTTGATCGTTGGATGAAACTGCATTGCTGATAGTGCCCCCAAAAAAGAAACGGTAGGTACAGCTAGTAAGTGAAAGCCAACCATCGCCACTGAAAAACTTGGATGGTCGATCTATGGTCATGGGGGCCTCCTAAAAGGATTTACTAAAATTCATAAGTTGTTCCAAAGAATCAAAAACGGCGGTTATCAAGGGAAATACCTTGTCGGCTCTCTGTGAAATACTCGTTTGGCGAGAGGAATTCCCAACACGTCGTAAGCTAAAAAAACCGTACTGGACGATAACAACCCGCCCCATGAATAGGGAAGGTATTTATAGTAATGCTAGAATGACCCAGTACGAATACGGTAATTAAGGTACAGCAAAAAGAACGTTCTCCCCGTGCGTCCAGACATTTGAGCTCCACAAATTTTGTACATCAAAAAAGGGAAATGATTCCTTGAAAGATGGGATCAGTAAATGGAAAAACTATGATTATTGCATCTTTTGTGAGATCGTCAATTTTGTACAAAGGTTTATTTCAAGTATACCGATCAGTCGAGCTATACTCTTCTGGCACGCACAACGCAGAGTCTCGATCGGTACCGAAATGCTTACATAATCTTTTATTATTTTTTTTTGTTCCGTGTATAGCATAACTCTAGGTATTCAATAAGTCAACTAGAACAATTACTCAAATTCCTTATAGATAAGCTTTCCTATTGGATTAGTAATAGAAGTAACGATCTTGGAAAAGCAGTGAATCGAAGGCGGTTTCTAATAATTATGAAAGCATAATTAGAATAGTCCACTTATGGACATATTCAATATTTCACACAATTCAATTATATGTATGGAAATGCTATAATAAACCCATTTTGGGGTTAAAAGTTTTTTTTGTGCAAATCTTTTATTTCAAGTAATTGGTTTGGTCGTATAATACAATAAATATACTGTAATACAAAATACAATAGTTATACTATATTAGGTGAAAAGAAACAGGAATTACTATATTAGTGAAAGAAACAGGACCCAGTGGAAACAATCATATTCGGGATGCAACCGTTATTGTCTTAGATCCAAAACAAAGGTTCCTTCAGTGACCAAACTAGAAGTATGAAATCCAGGCAATGAAAGACAGGAATATAGATCTAAAAGGATAATGAAGTGTTCGTATTGGAATCGAGTTGGACCTGAAAAAAAAAGAATAAAATATAAAAATTAAAAATACAAAGTAACGGTTTTATTTTTTTCGATAGATCGGGGGACACTTTTTCTTTTCATTGAAATATTAGAGTTATGGGCATTAAGCAACCTATTACGGTACTGAGTCAATGAGTTAAAATAAATAAAAGGTAAATTAGTATCAGGCGTTCTCTTCAAAACAAGATTAGATTCCTATTTGAAAATAAGAAGGAAATGATTAAAAGGAATTTTCAAATCCAATCTTTTTATTCCAAAATTTACTTAAATTAATTATTTGTATTTAATATTTCATTTATTTAATATTAATTAATATTAAGTAAAGTCTAAAGTAATTTAAGTTTGAATGAAGTTACACGGCCACAGTTTTTTACTATACTTTACTTATACTTATATTTTACTTACTTTTACTATGACTGTATTCAACTCACAAAATTCCACAATGAATCTGTGATTACGACTCTAGGCTCGGTCAAGTCACAGCAGAGAATCGAATTTTTCGACCTATGTCACTCTTAGTTAGTCGTATCTATAATGGATGAGGATCCAGAATTTTCAATGGGAACTAAACTAATTTCTGTAATTGATTTTTTTTTGCCGTCGATTTGTAAAACTGAAAACTTAGGTAAGTGTTTTATCACAT